>JBAMBJ010003553.1:0-26513 GCA_037043495.1 Drosophila recens
AAACGATCAACGAGGAAGCTGAAAAAAGTGCAAACTGCAAAACCGAAACTCGTTTGAACCAGGAGCATGAGAGGCAAATCTGGCAAAAAGGTGAGAGGATAAACGAAACGACGTGTCAAATAGGCATTTGATTATAGACCGAGTGATAATGTGACAGCACTCGCATCTTAATGGCATTCAAAGTGAAACTCAAACTCAATCAACGTCAGAGATAGAGACAGAGACCGAGACAGAGCACTTAATCAGCTTATGAGAAACTGCAATTGTCATACTCGTGTACTCGTATTATGCTCTTAATGTTTACAATCCGCTTATTGAGTCAGTCTTAATATTTTCAATGAAACGCACATTAATCAGATTTAGCACCTAAAAATTATTTCACATGCCAAAGAGGCAACTCATTAATAAAAATTAAATTGAATATACTCAGTGTTTTCGCGGATTATCCAGCATTGATTATTCACACTGCTCTCTATTTGTTTTTCAACCACATTCGACTAAATTTAGTCGATTCCACAGCAACTGGCCACAAATTGCACCGCAGATGACATTTGCTATAAATAAATAATTTAACAGGGTATGTGGTAAATGTGCCTCATTCGAAATGCTTATAAATCGCATAAATATTTAAAATGACAAAATGGCAGCGCTAGAGAAATAATTAAATCGTATCGAATCGACTGCAAATTGTGCAGCAAAAATTAGAAATATAATGAAATTAATTTATACATAAATTATGATTAATTGAATGCACGGATTTTCATGCATTTTTCAGTCATTTTCCGCTCTTTGTGCACTAATTCGATTATTATAATTATGGATTTAAGAGGATTTACTTTGAATTGAAATTGAATTAGATTGCATTTTCTTTTGGGCCACAAAGTCTGTATTTAAATTAAGCCAGAGAATCGCGGTATCACTCACAATTTAAATGGAAATTTATTCTCTCTCTCTCTCCCATTCTATCCCTCGAGTTGCACATCAATTTGTGGAATGCATTTATTTTGCAATTTTCAAATTACGCATGCGGTTGCCTCATTTTCCAGCTCACATATTGAAAGCAATTATAGCAAATAATTGCGAGTGTGTGTGTTGCCAACTTCTCGACAGTGTCTGGGACTAACTAACCCACAGACAGACACTTAATAATACTCTTTTCCTAAGGGTATATACATAGCTGCAGAAACAGATAAAGTCTTGATGTAAATAGGGTGGTTTTACAAAGAATATAAATAATATATACAATGTATATTTAGTTGGTAAAAGCGAATTCTTACGCCAGATGAATATACGAAAATTAAAAATAATAATATTAATATTATAACATTTGATTTAAAAACATTACATTAAATTAAGAAACGTTTAAAAATATTCATAGTATTCCAATTAAATTTATATAATATTTTTTTCATAAATAAAATTCATATTTTTATAATTTCTAAAACAAACAGCACAAATATTTTAGACAAATAATTTTCGTATATTTCTTTTGGATGTAATTTGGTTTTGTTGCTCACTTCAATCTCGACAAATGAGTTTTCCATTTCCGCATTTAATTACATTAATTATGGGCGGGTATTTAGATGCCATTAGGACATGTCTGTGTCCTATCCTAATGCATTAGATTCTTCTGACTCTTGTGCAGCATTGAACTTGAAACTGTTGCAAATTGCTAAATGACTAAATGCCTAGCTGGCTGCAATTATTTGCCATTTGTGGGCCAATGGTGGCAAGTGGCAAGTGGCAACACTTTCATGCTCTGTCAATTGATGGCAAGCGCATGAAATGCTGACGATGTTATTGTTGTTGTTGTTGTCAACCAAGTTAACACTTTTGCAAATTGTTATAATTGCCGGCACGGTAACTGTGTGTGTGTCTGTGTGTGTGTGTTGTATATGTTGAGAATTAAACAAAATCCATTAACTCATAATTTTCTGCTATGTTGCACTCGCCATCAGTTTTCTGCAAATGCAAACAACAACAGCAACAACAAGAACAACATTGTCGACAATTGAGCGTTCAGTTTGTTAAGCCAAAAGGCAAAATTGTGCGCAATTTAACGGCAGAGCGCCTTTTGCCAACACCAACACCAGACCAAACCAACAAAAGCAATGCGCACGTATCCGTGAAATATTGTGAAAATACTCTCGTACTCGTACTCGTACAGTAGCAACAGTCAACACTCGACAACAGCAACAGCAACAACAGAAACAACAACTGTTGTTACTGCTACTCCAACTGCAACTCCTACTCATACTCATACTCTCAGTTAAGTGCAGTGCAATTGCGGCAACAAGAAATCTTTCCAAAAGTTGAGGCAGATCGTTTTCAACAAAATTCACACGACGCACAGTGGGGCCATTGCTGATTTTACGTTGCAAAAATCGTAACTTTTAAACCAAATGAGATAATCGAAAAATTTTAATGGCATATGATAGATAACTCTTCAGCCTATGAAATTGGCACTTAAAAAAGGTGCCACGCCCCCTAATTACTTACTTACGGGCTATCAAAGTTGAAATTTGTGAAATTTGTGAAAAAAATAAATTTTATGGCACCTAAAAATAAATTTTTTTTTAAATTTTTGATTTTTTTTGTTTTATTTTTAAGGTTTTTATATTTTAAAATTATTTTCAAAAAATTTAAAACCAATTTTTTTGTTTTCAAAAAATTATTTTTTGTTTTTTGGTGTGAATTATTAAAATTGCATATTTCGACCTAATTCCTATGACATCTATATGATATAGTTGTCCGATTTGAACCAATCTGACATATTATGAGCCTGGGGTAGTCTTCTACATTCTGACCAAGTTTGGTTCAAATCGGACCACAATATTATATAGCTGTCATAGGAACAATCGATCGAGCTATGCAATTATGCCGCGTGTTTTTTTTGTGAGGTTGATATAGTTTTTTTAGATTTAACCTTCTTAGGCGGGTCCGGGCGGGTACAAAACCATATATATTTATAAAGAGAAATCAATTCTAAAGCGTTTTTTAGCTATTCTAAAGAGGTGTTTTTTGTACAAATTGAGTTTTCGTCCACCAAAGTTCAAAAATAGGCTCAATCTAGAGTTCTTTAAATTTAAATGGGTCAACCTTATAAGGTTGTACTAACCACAATTTTTACTTGATTTAAAAATCTTTTCTGGATTCTTAATCACTAAAGAATTCTCTATCGAATGCGTATATAACTTTTTTCGAACGCTTACCCCAAAAAAATTATTTTTGCCGAGTTGTTCGGCCTGCAGTCCAGCAAAACACTAGATTTAGCCTATTTTTGAACTTTGGTGGACGAAAACTCAATTTGTACAAAAAACACCTCTTTAGAATAGCTAAAAAACGCTTTAGAATTGATTTCTCTTTATAAATATATATGGTTTTGTACCCGCCCGGACCCGCCTAAGAAGGTTAAATCTAAAAAAACTATATCAACCTCACAAAAAAAACACGCGGCATAATTGCATAGCTCGATCGATTGTTCCTATGACAGCTATATAATATTGTGGTCCGACTTGAACCAAACTTGGTCAGAATGTAGAAGACTACCCCAGGCTCATAATATGTCAGATTGGTTCAAATCGGACAACTATATCATATAGATGTCATAGGAATTAGGTCGAAATATGCAATTTTAATAATTCACACCAAAAAACAAAAAATACTTTTTTGAAAAAAAAAAATTGGTTTTAAATTTTTTGAAAATAATTTTAAAATATAAAAACCTTAAAAATAAAACAAAAAAAATCAAAAATTTAAAAAAAAATTTATTTTTAGGTGACATAAAATTTTTTTTTTTCACAAATTTCACAAATTTCAACTTTGATAGCCCGTAAGTAAGTAATTAGGGGGCGTGGCACCTTTTTTAAATGCTGATTTCATAGGTTGAAGAGTTATTTATCATATGCCATTAAAATTATTCGATTATCTCATTTGGTTTAAAAGTTACGATTTTTGCAACGTAAAATGAGCAATGGCCCCACTGTGCGACGTTGACGTTGTTGTTTTTTTTTTTTTGTTGACTATGGGAACCACTCAAAACGAGTTTGATTGTTATTATTGTTGTTGCTGTCGTTGTTGTTGCTGTCGTTGTTGTCGTTGTCGTAATTTGACTGTTGCAAGTGAGGTGCATTGTTTGGACTATTCGTTTGCATATATGCTGAATAAAGTACACAAATTAAATAATTAACTGATGGCACTCCCAAAAAGCAAGACATATAATAAATTTCATAATCCACATAAATAAGTTAAAATAAAATCAAAATTTTAATTTAATTAGGTAATATAAAAAAAAATATAAATTAAATTAAGTAATAAAAATAAGAATGTAATATAGAAAAACCAAGAATATAATAATGAAAAAATAATTTAATTCAATAAGAATTAATTTGTTAAAAGAACGACTTAAAGTTAAATTCTTAATTTCATTTAATATCAATCAAAATTATTATGTAACTATTTGTAGGGTATTTATTAGTCGAATTTTATTGCTCATCTCCAGGTGTTCGTTTTGCATAGGAACTAATTGAATTTGTTTACATTGAGCTTTGTCTCGCGCAATGTTGGATTCATTTGTATTGTTTTTGTTTTTGTATTTTTTGTTATTATTATAACTGTAAATTGGTAAATTAAAAGCAATTATATAATTTCAGAGCCAGACAAAGTCACACGTCAACCGCAGACACGCATTTTGTCAGACAATTTTATTAGCAACAATTGCCGCTGGTTAAGTAGTTAGCATGCCCCGTACTTCGATTTCGTCAGCCAAACAATTTCATTAAAAACTTCTCTGACTCATTTTAAAAATGCACTGTATTTTTTTATAACTTTAATTTTTTTCTCTGATTCAAACAGCAGCATATGGAGTAACAACAAAAACAGTGACAGTAACAATATTCAACAGTATAACAACTGGAAGTTCACAGGGAAAATAAACTTTTTTGGCACGTCGAATTGAGTATACGCAATGTCGTCAGCGCTGCCAACGACGGATGCGAAGATGGAGACGGAGATGGAGATGAGGATGGCATGGGGATGGGGATGGAGATGACAACGATGCCGGCCGGAAACTAACGGAAATCATTAGACCCTGCACAAATGACTCGAAGTGCTTGTGCTTTTACAGTTGCTGTCGCTTTGAGCACATTTGTGTACGATGGGAAAAAACAACTGAATAACAAAACTAATTATGTTGTCAAATGTGATCATCCGCTATTAAATAGTTTTATATTTTTTTTCATATAATTGAGATATTATTTTGAAAAAAATGTTTAATGGTGATATAAAATTGTGTCTTTTTTGTCTTTACCCGCAAATCAGAGTTATGAGAAACAGGATAAACTTTTATTTTTAAAATGTATTTAAAAATTATAGGATAAAAGTTATTTTTCAATTCAAATTCAAATAAAACTAAAAATAAAAGTAATTTTTCAATTTTTATAATAAAAATTGAAATACAAATTTTATTTTAAATTTAAAAATTTTTATTGTAAAAGTTGAAAAATCATAATTGACAGCAATGTCTTATGAATTTTTTTTTTAAAACATTGCAATAATAATTGGAAAAAAAAAAACATATTTTAAATTGCTAAAATAAAAATTGAAAATAAAAGTTAAATTAAAATTTTTAAAGAACAATTCAAATGTAATTATTATTTTATAATTTTTTCATTTAGATCGAAAAATAAGAGTTTTTTTTAAATTTTTTTGATAAAAATCAGCAAATAACTTTTATTTAATAATTAATAATTTAAAAATTTTAATCATTACGGTCCCTGTCTTTAACACTCTACTATAAGTTTCTCTCTAGCAAAAGCACTTGGTCTGGGGTGCCACAGAAATCTCTTTCACCCGAAAACTGACGTAAATTTCATACAAATGTACGTCAAATTCAGGTGAAAGAGATTTCTGTGGCACCCCAGGGTGAGTATAAAATAATGAAAAATGAAATATTTTGCATGTTTTTTTTATTAATAAGGATCGATATTTCAATGTTTGGTAAAATAAAGTCTGAGCAAATTTTGATTGAGCTATTTTTAAATTTACTATGAATTCTTTCTGCTAATTACTTAAAAACTTACTTACTTAAAGCTTAAAAACTTAAGTTAAATATGTCTAATTTATTTATGCTTTCAAAAAATATTTGTATATTTATTGTCAAGATTTCCACTGTGCACTTCTAGTCTACGATGTTCTTTGTTTCGTCCAGATATTTTCTTTTGCCCTTCGCACAAAAGCCAAGATGTGCCACTAGAGGCATTATTGTTATTGTTGTTAGTTTTTGTTGTTGGTTGTTGGTTGTTGGCAGCTTATGCTCGAAACTACTCAAATATCCGGAATCATTATAATAAGAATGTGCCAGCGCTAAAGGAAAGAGAGAGCGAGAGAGAGAGATAGAGAGGACGCTCTGGGGCCAGGAAGTAATTAGACCAGTGCACATAATTGGTAAATTATTTGCAAAGACCGTTAAACTCCTTGATGGCCATAAAAGGGAGCTGCGATTTAGCCAGTTAACTGCGAAACAGGTAACGTTAATTACCTGAAGTGAGTGAAAACAGCGAGGAAGCTATTTTGGCTTGGTTTTAATTCACGGCTAGGCAGGAACTTTAAAAAAATAGCCCCTAATAAAATCAGCAGTGTTGACAGCGGGGCGTATACGCGATGTGCCAAAGGAGATCGCCAACTGGCGCCAGTAAAATATAAAAAGCAGATAAAAATCAAATTAACAAACGAAGCGAGCACACGAACCAAAAAAAATATAAACTTTGCACAAGTAAATAAAACTGCCCCAACAGAGCGAGTCATCTGATAAAAATAGCTGAGAGAAAGCGAGAAGGTTTCTGATGATGCAGCGACACCTGAAGCAGGTGGGAGGGGCAGGGGAGAAATGAGAGAGGCAGCTGGACAGGATATGCTACAAGTCGCTAGCTTGTCGCTTGGACAGAACCAATTTATATTTATGTATATGCAAACATTTGTTGTTGCCGCTGATTGCGAGCAAAATGAATTCGGCTGCTGAGAAATGACTGTGAAATAAGGCCAAAAATGCTGACTGGACTGGACTGAGCTCGAACTCGCACTCGACTCCCCGACCGACTGACTGACTGAGTGGCGGCGTGTGTCGCGTTTGGTAATATAAAAACCCAATTTAACAATGACCGAAAGGACATTTACAGAAGCAAAATTTAATGACATTGCCGAGCGGCAAACAACCCACAGATAACAGACAAAAAAAAAAAAGAAAAAGAGACAGTGAGAAGGAATGAATGAAACCAGGTGAATTAAATGACCGAAGCCGGCGAGGACGATGCGTTGACGAGGCTGTTGGCGAAAAGCGTTCTTAATCTGTTTAAAAGCCCAAACGTTGCCACCAGCGAGCGAGCGAGGGCATCAAAATTAACGACAAGAATTTTAAAATGTAATTGACAGGCCAACTGACAGAGCAACTGACAGAACAACGCTCCGCGCCGCTCTGGTCGGTAGTTATTAAAACACACATTGCGTATACGCAACGTGAAGCGACGCAAGGCGGATACGGAAATGCAGCATTAAATGAAAATAAAGCAAAGTGAAAAGGGAGAGAAGGAGAGAGAGTGAGATGTATAAAAAGAGAAATACAGAGTGTAAGAGAGTGAGAGAGAAAGACACAAACAAGGACATATTCCGTTCGTCCTGCCGTTAAGCGTAAATTGCTCTCCGTGGAGAGCTTAGCCGACTCGAGCTGTTACCCTATAAAACTGTGTGTGTGTGCGAGTGTGTGTTTCAGGGTGTGTTGTTGTTGACAATGCTTTATTCGCGCTTATCGCAATCATTTCTTCCTGTTAATATGCCAATTTACATTGACATTATTTTTATTGCACTCGAGTCCCTCGAAATATTTGTCATATTCAATGTGTGCGCGCTGCTTGTCAAGCATTTTCCATTTTCCATTTACCATTTACCGCTTATCGCATAATTGCATTGCACTCAAGTGCTGCACAAAGTTTAATTTAAATGCCGCCACAAAATGGCAGTTGGCAGTTGGTCGCGACTCGGTAGAAGCCCAAAGCCATAACAATTAGAAGCAATTGCTACTTTACTTCTCTCTCCTCTGCTCGTTGCTGCCAGCAATTTCACTTTTCACTGGAGTGGCAACTAGCGGCGACGAGTGGCAACACGAGTGGCAAAGACAGAGGACAGACTGACGACTGACTGACTGACTGAATGACGAATGACGACAGTCGCCTGGTGGCATCATTGCTAAGGTAAACATTAAACGTAAATCTCAAAGCTGAGCCGGAAGCAACGACGACGACGACGCATGCGAAAATTTCACTTTCAACTCTTGACTTTATCTACAACTTGGACAACAACGCGCGACACAGTTAGAAACGGCAACAACAACCAAGCAACCAAACAACAACGACGACAACAATGAGTGTTGTACCAACAATGCAACGCGGGGGCAGAAACAGAAACAAAGACAACAAATCTCATGTTACCATGCAGCGCAGTCTTAACTCCATATGAATTGGGCACAGTGACACGGGGCGGGGGGTGGGTAATAGCTATTATGTGACAGCGACGACGAGGATGCTGCCATGCGAGGGTGGGCTTAAAAATTATTGGTCTAAGTGAGCAAGCAAAACTCATTTAAATAATAATTAGATAATAAAATATGTAAACAATAAATAAATCATACCTATTTATTAAAACTATTAAATCAACTTTTCAATAAATGATTCTATAAAAGCAGTTCTCCAGCTTTTTTACACTGGGTAGAACGAAACGAAAGAAAATACGTCAAACAATGCTAAAAAAAAGGCCCCTTTCTCCAAAGACAAACAATTTAGAATTTTGAACAGTTTGTTATTTAAAAATTAAGAGTTTCTTATTCGTAGTAATATACACTGCTTGTTAAAATAAAAAGTACACTCTATGAAAATTGCTTAAAAGGCTCTTTTTGTATGAAAATGACAAATAAATGCCTTTCAAACAATTTTTCAAAAATTATGAAAAATACAAGCGAAGAGATTTTCACCCTAGAATTGTTTGAAGAATTTTTCTGCATCAAAACATTTGTCTTCAAAAATCTAAGAAAAAAGTTTCAAAAGTAGACATTTACATAAATTCGAAATTTTCAATGGGTACTTAATGAGTTAAGGAAAGTTTTGCAGCATTCAAACGGAATTCAAACGACCTTTCCAAATTTATTTTTTAAATATAAAGACTTGACTAACAATAGCTGTTATAGTAAAAAAAAAAGGGTATACTTATTATTTTGGCCATTAGTGTATATGTCTACTGCGTATTCTTCATTTTAGAAACCGGCTCGTTTTATATGTTTATGCTTTGCAAAACTAAAATCGATAAAATATGTTGTTTTGTCCTACTTAAGATCCATGACTTCTTTGCCCACCCTCGTGTAACTCTGGGTACGTTGTAAAGAAAGAAAGAGTTGAGGCAGAAGTGCATGCGACACAGTCTGTCCACTTAAAGTTGCAACAAAGTTTGTCAAAACTGCAACAATGGCAACAACAACAACAACAACAGCAACAACGACAACAACGATAACGACGACGACACAAACGTGCAACGCGCAACTTGCAACGTGCAGCGTATTGAAGATGAGCTTAATTGCGAAATGAGAAATGTCAAAAGAAGCAGAAATATGAGGAAATAAAACAGCTAATTGGTAAACAGTTAAAAGCAAAGCTGTAACTAATTTAATCTAAGCTTATGGTGCTTAGGTCAACTAAAAGCTGCTTACAGCCAAAAGCTTTTGATTTTTATGATAAATGTCTATACAAAAATTGTAGAGATTTTTCACATTAATCTCGAATAATATCAAATTAATTGCCATTCTATTCTACTCTCTCTCTCTCTCATTTTCTCTTTCTGTGCCTTATCACACTTGGGGGCAGCAAACAAACCCACAAACAAACAAACAACAACTGCAATCAATTGCATCTTGTGCCGCATGAATGCATCACTGAATTCCAGCACATTGCGTGTTCTCATCTCATATGCGAGTTGCAAGTGGGGAGTCACAGCCCCTGACTCTATCCCTGACCCGGGGCGTAATAAATAGCTGCAGAAAAAAGTTTCAAGTGCATTGCATGAGTGAGTGAATGCCTGGTGAATGAATGAGTGAATGAATGCGAGTGCCACAAGTAAAGGATTCAAGCCATAAAAACTACAACTGACCCAACAACCAACAACAAAAACAACCAACAACAACAACCGCAGCTTACAATCTCCAATGGTTGTCAGACTGACAGGCGACGAATGCAAATCAAAGAACTCCCTCTCTATCTACCTCGACTATCGCCCTCTCTGTCCATCTATCACTATCACTATCTCCCTCACTATCTATCTGTTTCTATGCGCTGAGTTGAATTACAATCGGTACTTTTACTTTGCAACACCCTTGGGCCTTGGCGATGATATTGATTTGCTGTCATTATTGTTAGTTTTTGTGGCATGGCATTCAACGCTGAGGGGAGTGGCAAGGAGGGGCAGGAAGGTTCCCTTTACGAGCGCCACGAGTTGCTCCGCCTAGAGGCAGACAGCACAAAACTCTCAACTCAACGCGAAGCGAACGAGGCACGTGTGAAAATAGTAATAGTATCCACCCCTGGCCAGGCCCTTAGGGCTGCAGTTACGAGTACAAAATTTGAATTTACGCGACGCTCGATTCGCGAAATTGAAATTGTTATTTGTTGAGGAAAGCAGCAGGGCCAAATAACAACAGGCTATAAAAAAAAACAAGTAAAAACTGTTATCTACGGCACTCGCAAAATTTAATACTCTTACAAATTGATCGCGTATTGAAATTTTGTTCAGAATTTGTAAAAATAGGAAATACTCAATACGCGAGTTTTGTTGAGAAGTCTGAAGAAAAAAAGTCGGAATTCCAGGATAAAATCAATCCAACGCGGTATCGGAAGTTCAACCAAGTACGAAATAATTCATTCAAGTACGATTTTTGAATTAGTTACTTCTTCGCAAGTATTTTTTTAAAAGTATTAACAGTAATAATAATATTTATTCATTTCATACTTGTTTTCGATTAGATTTACTAATCAATTAGATAATTTTTGGAAATAATCGTAGTGACTGTATTATATTATAACAATTATTAAAAAATAATCAGAAATAATCAAAAGAAATCAAATAATAATCTTTTTGAGTATTCGGATAATTTTCATTTTTTTTTCTGATTATATTTGATTATTTATGACTATTTAGTAAAAATCAAATTATTTTAAATTTTCACAATCAAAGTAGCCAAAATAATGAGCAGAAAAAGAAAAAAATCAAAAAGAATCCGAATGCTAAAAAATATTATTTTTGATTATTTCTGATTTTTTTTTTTTATTTTTTCAATCATTAGCTCGATTTTTAAACAAAAATAATCTTATTACTAATGATTGTGATTACTAATCATTATTTAACAAGCATGGTTTATTTATAAAAATGTGAAAATTTTTGTTTTTTTTTAACTTTTTTAATGCCCAGTGTTTGCCATTTAGTGTTACTTCAACAATAAAATGCTGAATATATAGTTAATCAATTAACGCCAAAATCAACAATTTTTAGCTTGAATTTTAGAAGGCATTTTGTTCTGTGTAGACTCTGCCAAGCCTCCTTTAATGAGTTACACGTTTCGTGACCAAATTATAACACCCTTCGCAAGGGTATAAAAAGTTTGTGGTTTTCAGTTGCCAGAGGCAGCTTCGCAATTCCTATAACGAGTCTTCGGGTATCCAATACACAAATTTCAGACTTCCAATATATTTTAGGGCACATTTCATTTTGTTGTTGTTCCGTTGTTCCGTTGTTGTTGTTTCTACACTGGCAGTAATTGACTTTGGCCAATGCAATTTGCATGCTGATAGTATTTCCAGCAGCTGCATTTTAATTGTGTTCATTGAACAAACTGTAGCTGAGTATTTGTAGCTGAGTATCTGAGTATTTGTATTTGTATCTGTATCTGAAGTGCACCCAAGCCAAGTTGTGCACCAATAGTTGAGTTGATTGTCCACAAGTTGGAGTCGCTTAGCTGCCCCCAAAAGTAAAAGCAAACGAAATCAATTGTCAGGTCATCTGTCAATTTGTTTGTTGTCTGGTGCTGCAACACGACAGCTGTCAAGGGAAGGGGTTGCCACAGCCCCACAGGTGACTGACTGGAGGGGGAGGGGAGTGGGTGGTGGGTCGCAGTTGCAAAGGTAAACATGCCAAAACACAAAACGCTTTTAATGTGACGCGCAACTTGCAACGAAATTGCAAGAATTGAGACACGGACACAACTGTGCGGCAGTAGCCCAACAAACAGACTGATGAACTGACAGAGAGACAGACTGACAGACTGATTGACGAACTGACTGACTCACAGACTGACTGACTGAATGATAGTCGTCTCAAGTCGCGGAAAAGTTCAAAAGTTCGTTGTCGCTTGTGTAAACAAATTATTTGTTTAAGCTGCTTTTCCTGCCAGGTAATTGGCCACGCGAGCTGGCCAACGCCAGAGTCAACACATTCAGTCAATTCGACATTTGCCCATGCCCATTAAGAAGTTACCTAAAGGGTATATTCAGATACTCTTTCATTAAAACGGACACAATAATTAACGCTTTCTCTTGAGATAATTATATGGTTGTTTAGCCCTTTTTATATAATTTTCAAAATTAAACTATTTAAATAAACTCTTTAAATTTATTTTGTTTTGTTTTCAGATATGTGTAGGGTATATCACAGATGGATACTTCCGTTTAGTGGCATACCTCTTTCGCTTGACGTTTGCCATTTATGTGGAGTTTTTATCGACTTGTCATTGGGCCTAGTTTATTATGCAAGGGCCTAGTTGCAGTCTCGGGTTTTAACCTAATTAGAATACAAAATGTGGCTGACTTGCCACAATTAGTTAACAAACTGAAACACCAGGGACGCAGCTCAGATTGACATCTGCCAGTCAAATAAACTACCGAATTAACATTCACAAAATGCCAACGATTAATAAAGCACTCGAAAATCAACTCACATTCCGAAAATCAAACAACGAAATAAATAAATAAAAAACAACAAAGAAGCAAAGTGAATATTTATCAAACTGCGTTCACACTTTGCCATTAATCAAATTAATTGAAATTGATGATATACCTTTTGTGCGTCTACCGCTAGCACTCACTGTTTAAGCGTTTCCTTTCAAACGCCGCGGCGTTTACGTAATTGCGAGTACTTAAACCTGAACACAAAATATTTGAAGTGCGAGTACAAGGATTAGGCAATGGACGCCATTATGGCCAAAAAAAAGAAGAAAAACAGATTCATTTATGGTATCCCCTGTGGCGTAGCCTTTTTGGTCTACTAATTATTTTGGCTTACTCGAACGTTAATCCCTTAAAAGCTGCTGTAAATTACAGCAACACACTGAAGTAAACATACTGCGAAGGCTTTAAAAGATTTATATGGATACAAAAAGAGTTGTATGACTTTAACTTTGAAGAATTGTAATTTACGCACAATTTTAAATAAATAATAAATTAATGAGGAAATAAAGAAATTAATAAATAATTTGAATAAACATTACAAAAATGTTATATTGACAACAAATATGAGACTTTTTACTGGAATCGTTTATTCATTCTCCCAGTAAAAGCATCTCAAAATGGTTATAAATATAAAATTGGCATTAAATGAACTATATTTAATAATTTATTTATTTCAGTCATTAATCATTTATTTAATCTGGACTGAAAACTGTCAGCCAAAAAAACACAATTTAACTCATTAAAAAGATGGGAATTTGCAAATTAAAAATAAACCAAAATAATTTAATATTTATAATTAAAAACTAAAAAAAGTAACGATATTCAAAGAATTAATAAAATTCATATTGTTATTATTTATAGAATTGTATGCTATTATTCTCCGTGACAACTGTACTTAATGTCTTCAAGTCTTTTATGTTTGCAATTAATTAAAACGAGTCCACGCATAAGCAAACTATTTGGTCCTTGTCAGGACCTTCCAGGCCTGTCGAGTGTCACTTTCAGACGCTGAAAAATTAATGTAATACATACATTTGTAAAGTGCGGTTTGGCGTGAAGAAAGGGGGAAAAGGTAGAGCGCAGAAGGGAGAAGGGTTGAGGGGAAGTGGCAATCAGGGATTTTGAGTCGTCAAATATTTGACTCATTTAAATGATTGAATAAGGCAAAGCTGAGCTCTATAACAAATGGGGAGAACGCTAAGCTGTTTGGGTGTAAAAAGCAAATAGACTGTGCCATCAAATGAAATTGGTAATGCCGCTTTTGGCCTGGCCGAAAGAGAGAGAACTTAACGCGGTCATTACATTTATGGCTGGCATAATAATGAATAATGTATAAATCCAGGGGCAGCACACAGATTTTAGCGCATACTTACATGGAATGAAATCGTATGCAAAATGAGAAACACATTCGAAATCGAGCTCAAATTCATATGGTTGCTGAACAGGAAAAAGCGTGCGGAGGTTAAAGTATTATGAGAGGCATATTGAGTGCGTAACAAAAGCAGAGTTAGTTATACTACAACCTAAACAAAACTCAAGCGCCTAACTCTCCCTTTATACAGTGATGGAAGAAATAATACAAACGACAGTGATTTTGACAAACAAATTTAGAAAATTATGATTTTTCGAGAACTCTAACTTAATTAAACTAAATTACAAACCAAAAGAAACATATAAAAACAAAACTATGAAAAGTTAGTGATAAATGAGTAAAAACAAAAATAAATATTAAAATATTTAAACGAATGTAAAATTTAATAAATTAAGTAATGTCACTAAATGTACGTCAAATTGACGATATTGTAATTGTAATAACTTTAAAATACTAGTATATAAGTTCAATTGTCATTGTAATTTTAATCACGATCTATGTTAGGATTTAAGCTTAACTAACTACTGTAAACACTAATATTATTATTGTACTTGTTGTGACCAATATATTATATAATATATTATATAAGCTTGCAACGTGCTTGTCGCGCTAGGAAAAAAGCACAAAATAAATCCAAATTCAATAAAAAAAAAAGCTATGAATCATTATATAAACCCGTTGTGTTAAATTTTGAAGCATTGCAAAATTATTATTAGGTCCAAATTAATTAAATTAAGTATTAAGAGAAAATTATAAAACAAAAAAATATTATAAGAATCCGAAAATATATCGTTTCTATTATTTTTTCCATCACCGTGTGTATGTGTGTTGGGCGAGTTCCTAGTATTTTCCAATCAATTGAACTCCAATTTGCATAATTTTCAGAATGTCAACGTAATGTGCATATATGAAATTCGATTATTTTCCATTGAACTGAGCTGGAGACATTGAAAGTGGACTTACAACGGGGACAAAGGACAAATCGTTCAGCTACAGCTCTACACACACACACACACACACACACACATACCTAAGGGTTAACATTGGGTGTGTCATGCAGAGAACAAACATTTTTTCACTATTGTATGTTTTTCTATATAGGGCAAAAGGAGCAGAGACGGACTGCGAGTGACCCCAAAGCATTGGGTTTGACTCAAAAACGAATAAAATGCTAACAAAATGTGAATTCTCCACGAATGCAACTGGAATGGGAACTAGGAACTGTGAGCTGGAAAACGGAAAATGGGAAAAGGGAAAGCGGGAATGCTGAAGCATGTTAGCAGGAAAAGCAATAAAAAGCCTGGCAATGAAATTCTCGCATTTCGTTTTAGTTGTGAAAAACTAACACAAACAACAAATGCAAAATACCTCGTAGCTACGATTTATTTGAGAATGGCATTTTTATGTAAAATATACCCTGTTATAATTGTATCTTTATCTTTAGAAAATATGCTGTATCAATTTGTTCGTTGTCGTTGTCGAGCATACCCTTTTTAGTCACGCTCTGAAGCAGAATATGCGTGTCCTTTTTTTGTGCATTTTACACGCCCACGTGCCATGTCCTTTTGAAAAAGCAAAAAGGGTAAAATGTATTTACAGTTCTCTTTGTCGTTGTTTTTTTCGCTCTTTTATATTTTTTGTTATTATTATTTTTGCTTAAGAAATGTAGAAAACACGCAAAGCAGTCGCCAGTCTGAGGGTAAGGCAACGATGTTGTCCTTGCTGTCCTTGTTGTCCTTGCTGTCCTGTTGTCCCGTTGTCCTGTGGCCCAGCCCATGCACAAATAAGTTTGTCCTCGCCGCAAAAAAGGCAAGTCACAAGCTTCACTTCACTTTCGACCATCGACCATTGAGTTTTTCTGTTATTTTTCTGTCTTTTTTGTGGGCGCGCGCATCGTAAAAATTTAATTAAAAAATTATTTTCGCTAACAATAAAAATCAACACTTTGCGCGGCTTGAATAGTGCCGACAGTTGCCGGTTGCCTGTTGTCTGTTGGTGGCTCAAAGCCGAAGGCCAAATAATGATTAGGCGTATAGTACGCTCGACTGACAGCCATAAGAGCTGGGCGGTGCCACGCCCATTAGTCGTGGCAAAATGTGCGAATAATGTGCAGGGACAAGGAGCATTAACGACCCATTACATCCACCCACACTGTCTGTCTCTCACTCTCTCTCTCTGTCTCTCTCTGTCTCTTATGTGTCAAGTCAAAACAAAATTATGATGAGGACTTTTATTGGACGGACAGGCATTGTCCTGTCGGCCAAGTGGCCCAGGCGAGTCAATAAAAATTCAGTAAACCTCTGTCGACATTGGCTCAAGGATTATTATTGCTACTTTATGAGGGTTTGTCCACCAACACACAAACACACACAGATTCAAAATGGATAAACACAAAGAGAGTTGTCATATATAGATACAAGGAATGTCAATTGTCTACAATCCCACTTGGATTTCAAGTGGATCTTATTGAAACATGGTCAGAAATTAATTTTGATTGCCAGCCTTGAGGTAACTTTATTTCCATTACACTTAACAAACCTCTGTGAATTATTTTGTAAAAGGAAACATGAATAAAATTAACAATGTTTCGGTTTATGATGAAAATTCCACCAAATTCTCACGCTAATTATGCGCTTAACCAAAAAAAAAAAAAAGGAAAACAAGAACCGTAATGACGTCTTTCAATCCGCAATGTTAATGAAGACCGCGCAGCTCCAACCTCAATCTTGAGCTCTTGGCTTAATTGTGGCACCGTCTCAATGCCAAGCCCCATCAAATTAGCATACTTTTCCACACTTCTTGTTGCTTTTCATGTTTTCGAATATGCGACATGGTAAAATACGTTGACACCTTTTTTCAGGGGAGCGCCACCAAAAAAAATCAAAACAGAAGAAAAACAACAAATAAAATAGACGATGCTAATTGCAAGCGGACGGCTTAATTACAATGTTTTTCTTGTTGTTGTTTTTTGGAGTTGACCTTTTGACGTGCCATGTTTCAAATTCATTTGCATAATTTGCGTCGTTTTAATTTTTCTACATTTTCTGTGCCAATTTTCACGTAACATTTGCATAAAGAAAATTTCATCAATCCCGCCCGCACCGACAACAACAATCAGCATTAGTTTCAAATAACATATTCCAGCCAAAGTGCACGAAATCAGCGAAACTTTTGGCAACATTAAAACAAATATTAGTTGAATTACAACAACCTAGCAACAACAACAGCAACAACAAGGAAAATATAACAAAAAACTGTGAGAAGTTTTTACGGCGATATTTGCGCATCAAATTAGTTTTCTCGCACACGTTTTCAATTTTCGGCACTGCCAAACTTTGTTGCCAGTGAGTTCAGGACAACGAGAGAAAGAGGGAGAGAGAGAGTGGGGAAAAAGGCAGGAAAATAGGCCAGGATCCGACTGCTATTATAACTTTACTTGATTGAAGCAGACAGTACATAAAGTGGGTCACTTACCAATGAAAGCAAACCCAATTTAAAATTGAAAAGATTAAGTGCAGACTAACTATGTAATTCCATGCGAAAAAAAAACACATTTTTAATTGTCATTTAATTTATTTAATGTGCTTATTACTTAAAATTGAATATACAAAGCAACAAAAAAGAGCTTGCTCAAAGCATTTGCAATTACACAAGTAAATTTTCTCTCTGTTGGCTCATGAATATCCGATTAGTTGGGCCCACGTTGCGTATGTGCAATATTTGTTGCGTCTGTGCAAATATGTGCAAATATTTACTTATTTACCGAAGCTGCCGCCAACCAACCAACAAACTCACAAAGCTGACAAAACTGACAAAAACTGATAAGCTGACACACTGGGAGATTGAGAGATTGACGGATAAATAGACAAAGAGGCGGCGAGGGACAAACAATTTGCCTTTGTTTGCCATTGATTTCCATTACTATGCAATTCCGATGACGCAATTGATTGTAATTGCAATTTAAATAAAATGAAAATAGGTTTTACTTAATGCTAATGCATTTCAGCTAATTGAAGGTATTAAATGTTCCATTTAATTATTGCCTGAAAAAGATAACAACATTTATCGAGGCTTTTTAAATTAAGCCGGGCAAAAGTCCCTTCAACTTCAGTTGCAAATCGATATCATTAACGACAATCGAACTGAAAATAATTTAAAAATGATTTAGAAATTAATTTAATTATTTAATTTAATTTATATAATTTATATTATTAATTAGAGTTCAGAGAAATCGCTCTTAAGATAAGAAGCACAATATTTATCAAAATAATCTATTGACAATAATAACATTAGATTGGCCTTCATACTTGGAATTTATCAAAGTAAATATTTGCGATAAAAATCGTATTTGCATTTGGATCAGTTAGCTAAGAACATCTGTATCGAATGCCAAATAAATTATAATATTGTGTATTTAACTTAAGTCTTCTAGCAGCACTCAACATATTGATACCTTCAATTGTTATTTATTTGCACATTTGGAATGAATATATGTACATAGAATATATTGCATTTTAAATAACATTTCCAGCAAATTTCCTTCAGTGTCGCAAATTTTCTAGGCTATAGGGAATAACAGTCGACATTTGTTTGGCCGAGACTAACAAATTTGAGGCGGGCAAATATTGATGCAAGGTATTTGTACATTTATTTATTTGTCATACACAGATGTACACAAATATGTGTGTGTGCTTTTTCCTTTTTCATCCACTGTCCATGCGCCATTTTTTATCTGCCCCTGACATGCTAATGCCTCAGTTGATACGCAGCAAAGACCTTGCGATTATGAGCGACCCGGACCCCGAAACTGAACCCGAACCCCGGACCCCGAACCCAGACTTAAAGTCGGCACAAATACAAGCAGATGATAAAAACAAGAATCAAAGGTTATCCTTGGCACGCCGACGATTTGATACTCTTCCCTGTACTCGATTATTGACCCATAGATCTAATGACAGCTATATGATTTAGTACTCAGACTTTAACAAAATTTTGACGGAATGTATACGCCAAATACTAATTTGATTGTTTTTTTCGAGAGATTTATTTCCCTTTCTGTCAGAGTTGTTCCTAATTAACTACTATTTTAATGAATTTGTCATTTCATTGGCATTGAAAAAAGTACTGCAAATGAAATCGAATTTCACTAGCATTGAAATAACTAGTGCTAATAAAAATGCATTTCAGTAGGCATTGAAAATGAAAAGAAATGAAAATTTTTCAGTGGCATTACTTAATGCTAGTGAAAAACTATTTTAATTACCATTAATAATTTTTTTTTTTTTAATTAAAAAAAGGAAATATTTAGAAAAATTTAAATAAAATGTAGAAAAGATTTAAATTGTTTTTTCGATCATTTTCGCGGTATTTATGCAATACTTTTGTACTACAGTTTTATAATATATATTTTTTATAATGTGAATTTTATTTCTAGACTGATCAAAGCAAATCGATATTCACAAACAGTAAATAAATCAATAGTTTTAAAAAATACAATCTGATTAATTACTGGTTTACTAAATGTAAAAGTTTCTATGACAATTATATTATAGAGTGATATGAGCTTATTTAGAATTTATAAAGAAAATTTGTAGTATATGGATTCTGACTCGAAACAAGCTTCGACATAAAATTAGAATACCCTATGTGAGTGTATTAAAAAGCTTTTCTAGCTGACATGCAAATCAAAAGTAGCACATGACTAATAGCACAATGCAATTCTATTTTGATGCTCGCATTGTTGTGTCTGTTGGATCTAATTATCAGCTGGCTGCTTATTTAATAAAGAGTGTGAACCAAGGGGCAAATACTCGCAGTGCTCGTGGTGACAACAAAAGCCGGCACTTGAGTTGTTAGTTTAGATAAGGCCACAATTCAGAGAAATACCGCACAGCACGGCACAACACTTGATACATATTTGAGCGTCGTGTATCGTAGAATCAGATACAAGCTGCGAGATAACACAACAAATGTGGGAAACTAACCAAACTGCGACTTACAAATATATGTACACTCGTACTTTTACCTATGATAAGTCTGACAACAAATAACTGACGTCAATTCTCTGTCTCTGTCTCTGTCTCCGTCTCTGTTTTTGTTTCTGGCGCCCACTTGATAAGCATTGCGAAAATTGTCTGTGTAAACTGTTTTCCCAGCATTGTTGGGCGGCTTTTACTTACCCACTTCACTTGTACTTCCACTTCTACTTCCACTCCACGAGCCGACGTTTGTCTGTAAAGAGAGCAAAAAGACCAAACTTGATTAATATGCAAATGCCGAGCAATTTGATTAACTAGTCCATCGCCCAGTTTCGTTTTGTTTCAGCCCGCACGATTCCGCCAACAAAAGCAAACAAAAGCAAACAAAATGCTCAATGGGCAACCACAAAATGAGCTTAATGCACTTGACGTGACTCCAACTTAAAGTCAGACTCCAGCTTAGAGTTAAACTTAGTCTCAGAGTTGGCTAGCCAGCCGAATAGAAACACAGTCACACTCAGAAAAATAATCTTGAATCATTAAAAGACATTTTTCCAACAATAATTTGCAATATACAGAAGGGAAGTTTCATAACATTTAATATTGGAGAATCTTTATATAATATTAAAAAAGATTTCTGATTATTACATATTATTTTCCAAAAAATTCAAATAAAATTTGAGCTGCTGAACTGGGAATAATCCTTAATCATTATTGGTCATTTTTAAATAATTTACTTAATTAATAAATGATTTTTCAGTCGTCGACTAAACCTCGCATCGATCGGTCGTGTTCTCTCGCAGTCAATCGCAGTTTAGTTCAAAGCTTATCTAACTTTCAAGCGCCAAATCTTCTTTACTTTCTTGTTCGTCAAAAACGAGCACAACTCAACAACAAGAGTAAGTCATCTAGCCGAACTATGCCCACTGGGCAAAAAAGCTCTGGGGCAAATCGCTACGCAATGCTTAGCGATAGCCCCAAAAGCAAAAGGAAGAGACCAATTCCCCTCTCGGAAGCCTTCCCAGAACTCCCAGAAATCAATCTGCCTAACCCAAAATTCATCATAATGTCAGCCGTAGACCCTCAAAAGCCTCTCTCCTCTTTTTCGTGCTTCGCTGTCGAACGAGCAATTAAGCTAATAAACAATAAAGTTTTGAAAATAAGTGAAATGCGTGACGGAAAACTTCTAATATTTGTTGAAAACACATCAATTGCCGACAAATTCATTGCTGCAAAAGAGCTCCATGGCATCTGCAAAATCAAAACTCATTATCATGAAAACCTTAACCACTGCAAAGGCACTGTATATGCGCCTTACCTCAATCACGTTCCTAACGAGGAAATTCTACAAGAGCTAAAAGCACAGGGAGTAGTAGACGTATACAAATACTCACGCCAAATAGATGGCAAAGCTACGCCGACTGGTGTGGTACAACTGACATTTGACCGGTATAATCTTCCATCAAAAATACAAATTTCATGGCACACTGCCCGCGTTAAGGATTACATCCCAAATCCTATGAGATGCAAAAATTGCCAACTCATTGGTCATACAGCCAAATTTTGCAAAGGCAAAACTATTTGTCCATGTGGTTTCCCACTACATGAACCGACTCCGTGCTCAAGAAATGAGTGCGTTAACTGCGGTGGCGAGCATGCTGCCAGTAGCAAAGACTGCCCAAAATACAAAGACGCACAAGAGATCCTAAAAATCAAAACCAAAGAAAAATGCACAATGTACGAAGCCAAAACAAAATTCTACAAACAACAAGCAACAACTCCTCCAAATATCAGAAAAACTTATTCAGAAGCCACACAACAACCTAAACCCACTAAAGTAAATAACATAATACCAATAAAGCACTCAAATAAAGATATAGCAGACAAGAAAAAGAACACACTAGCAGAAAAATTTACTGTTGAAACGACGAATCACACAAAATCAACTCAAAAGAGAAACTTAACCGCAAGAAGACCGACCACGTCAAAAACAGAAAACCACTCGACACATGAACAAACGACAATAACTAGCGACTCAGAAATGGACACAGACATAGAATTCGAAAAACAAATAAGAAAAGCAACAAACCAAGATGATCCAATTCTCTCCGATACATACAGTGATATCGTTGAAGAAATTGACCTTTGAACACAAAACATCTCTATCAGCCTCTATTTACTCTCTTTCTCAACAATCGCGATCGCTTATAATGACCCGTTGCATTATAAGAACGTCATCGCGATGTTAGAAGGAAGGTAAAAAGAGAGACAATGCACATACATATATACATACAAAACATAAAATCAAATCACTAAGATTTATTTTCTTTTCTTCACAATTATGACATTTAAACTAATACAATGGAACATAAACGGATACATAGACAAACACCACAATCTCTCTCTTTTACTAAATAAGTACAAGCCAAAGATTGTAGCACTACAAGAAACTCATCTCTTAGACAACAACACATCATTTTACACTCCAAAACAATATGTACTATACCAAGAAAACGACATAAACACCCTACACACAAAAGCCAGCAGAGGAGTTGCACTCCTCATAGCAAAATCCATTGAGCATAAAAGACTAAGTGTAAACTCCAACATACTTGCCATCGCTGCAGAAATCCAAACTGAAATTCCTTTTATAATCTTAAGTGTTTACATCTCGCCAACGGACGAATTCGTTGAGCAGGATCTCCATGATCTGGTCAATAACTTCAACAAGCCAGTACTTATGCTAGGGGACTTTAACGCCTGGCATTCGCTTTGGGGATCTTTTTCAAACAATCAAAGGGGCAATTTAGTTGCTAACTTTATACAGAACAGTGGTCTCATAGTACTCAACAACGGAAATCACACACACTACACAACCCATAACACTTTTACAAACGTAGATATATCTCTATGCTCACCACCACTCAACCTTAACGCAGCTTGGTTCACTTGCGAAGATCTATATGGAAGCGATCATTTCCCCATAATTATTCATCTCTTTCCCAAAGTACCATCTAACATAGGATTCAAAGCATATAAATACAAACTTCACCTAGCCGACTGGGGAAAATTCCAAAAAAACATTAACGAACAGTCATCAGAATTTAATATTACAAACAACATAAACCAAGCAGCTGCTAAACTCCTTAAAATAATTAAGTCAAGCGCAAACGACGCCATACCAACTACAAATCCCAGAAAGACAGCAAAAAAGACAACATACTGGTGGAATAGGGAATTAGAAAACTTAAAGAGGGAAAAAGTAAAATGTTTGAATAATCTTAGGAAACACTTAAGCACAGAAAATATGCTAAAATACAAGAAAGCTAATGCTAAGTTTAAGTACGAAGCAAAGCAAGCCCAAAGAACATCTTTTGCTAACTTCACCAGCGACATCAACCCGAGTTCAACTACAAAAACACTTTGGGATAAAGTTCACATCATTACAGGGGTCAAGAAAAACACACACATCCATGCAATAACAGTTGAGACAGGTAACTCCTGCGAACCTGAAGAAATCGCCAATGCATTTTGCAAGGTCTGGTCTGATTACTCAAAAGACTCAAATTTCTCAGACTCCTTTAATCGGAATAAACAGCGTCACATAGCCCACACACCCTTAACATATACTCCGAAGCCCAAAGCAAAACTTATAGAAACTCCCATCACGTCAATCGAACTTCAATCCTGCCTTAGCAGTTTAAAAGGATCCACACCTGGTTTTGATAACATACCCTACGATATTTTAAAAAATCTTCCGCCTATCGGCATTAATAAACTCTTAGAACTTTATAATAAAATATTAGACACCAGCATCATTCCACAACAATGGAAAATCGCAACAATAATCCCCATCAACAAGCCAAATAAACCTAAAAACTCCTTAAATGGATACCGTCCAATATCGCTACTTCCCTGCATATCAAAAACCTTAGAAAAAATAATATCAAAAAGAATAATGTGGTTTCTCAATCAAGAAAACATGCTATCCGAAAATCAGTACGCATACAAATCAAGAAAATGCACAATAGATCCTCTTCTTATCATAGATAATTACATATGCAACAAACTCTCGACAAAAAATCACGTATCTATACTTTCCATTGATATGGAAAAAGCTTTTGATAGAATAGGAATTCACTGCATTATACAACAACTACATGAATGGAAATTCGGACCAAAAATTATCAACTACATTCGCAGTTACCTTAGAAATAGAAGATTCCGAGTAAAAGTCAACAACATACTATCAAAAGAAGAGAAACTACATAATGGTATTCCGCAAGGATCTCCCTTATCTGTGACTCTATTCTTAATAGCTTTTAATAAACTAAGTCAAATTATTAATCAAAACAAATTCTTTACGCACACTATGTACGCAGACGATCTCTGTCTTATCTTTAATCCCAAAATGTGCTATGATACTCAAATCAATAACTTGTTTAAAGAAATAAATCAATGGTGCAATTTCAGTGGCACAAAAATATCAAGCGAAAAATCATCTCATTTGCATATATGTAAGAAACACAAATGTACAAATATTGACATTATTGTAAACGATAAAATCATACCCAAGACAGAACACCTTAAAATATTAGGTCTTATTTTTGATAAGAAACATTCTTGGAATGAACATATAAAAACATTAATAAAATCATTAAACACTAGACTAAACATTCTTAAATGTCTAAGTAGCAGAAATCTTAAATGTAACACATCCTCTCTCATTAACATTACAAAAGCAATAATACTGTCAAAAATAGATTACGGCCTCAGTGTTTATGGTAAAACAAACAAAAGCAATTTCAATAAGCTATCCACCCCCTATCACTCATCCATTAGACTCTCCCTAGGTGCTTTCCGAACCACTCCTATAACCAACATCCTCGCAGAAGCAGGACTCCCCGACCTGGGTACCAGATTTGATTGGAGCATCGGCAGGCAAATTAATAGAATAACCTACACATCCGGCTCGTCAATGCACAGAACACTCATTAACCAAATCAAGCGAAAAAGAGAACTTCGAATACCATCAAGCCTCCAACTCATTATCAAAAAAGCTGAAGAGCTTAACATAATCATATCTCCTCATCGAAGGTACAAACATAAAGTTCCACCTTGGTATTTCAACGAAAAATCAATTATACTGCAGCTCGCACATTACAAAAAGGACTCAACTCCCAAGGAAATATACACAACAACATTCAATAGCATCCGATCCAATTACTCTACGTGGAAATTACTATTTACAGACGGGTCAAAAACAGATAGCTCTACAGCATTTAGCGTTGTCACTGAAGATAATGAAATTTTAAAATTGGCTATAACACCCCCCTATACATCCATCTTTACAGCAGAGGCGGAGGCGATCCTGTCTGCAGTGGAACTGGCAAGCGCAACAAAAAGAACCAAACATCTCATCTGCACCGACTCGCTTTCAACACTCCTTGCTGTTCAAAATATCAATAATAACAATCCCACAATTAGCAAAATCAGGGACATTCTGTCCGCAAACCAAAACAAGATAAAAATAATGTGGACCCCAGGACATGCAGGAATTAAAGGAAACGAACTGGCGGATAATGCAGCAAAAGCTGCCACAGTAGCCCCATTAATTCTACATACCACCTCCAACAAGGAAGACATCAACAACCACGTAAACACAACAAGCAAAATAGCTTCAATAAACACTTGGAACGAATACTGCCACCACTATAAGACATTAAATCCACACCGCACGCCAACAAATATACCAAAATCTGTAAACAGAAAACATGCAATAATATTTACCAGATTCAGGCTCGGACACACACAGCTCACGCACGAGCACATATTTAAAAAAATACCACCGCCACTCTGCCCATTCTGCAATAGTGCTACCATCACGATCGACCACTTTACAAATCACTGTCAAGTCATCCTTAACCAATGCACCCTCTTAAAAATCCCCACTCCCTCCCAACTCCTCACAGAGGCCAACATTCAAAACATCAAAAACTTTGTCAAACTTATCTCTAAATTAAATATAAGAATGTAACATATGTACATAAAACCAGCCTGAAGGCCTCCGCTGCTCTGGCTATAATCCTCATTGTAATTTAGAATTAATTCTAGGCTACAATAATATAAATA
>JBAMBJ010003554.1:0-34423 GCA_037043495.1 Drosophila recens
GCTGTGCGGTCGCCTCTCACATTGACTGACTTCGAAAACGATCAGCCAATCAGATGCTGCATGAGAGCACAAAAGAGAGCCGAGCACACGCATCGTGAGAGAGTAAGCAGCAGAAGGTGCTATTAATAGAACACAAGTACGTATATTCTTTCTCTCTGTACGTGAGTTGGCTGCGACGCCGGCAGAGTTATGAGATCCAATCAAGTGGGAGAGGCTTTATTACTTACTTAAAGGTAAGTACAGTCAAGCTACGCTCTGATGATCCCAATAAGAGAATTTTGAATTAAATCAAGTAGGCATATCTTTATCCATTTATTAGCATATTTAAATTAATAATTAAGATACAATTATTATAAAAGAATTAAAATTTCACATTAATTATTATTAATTAAATATTTAATTAAAATTATTATTATTAAGTACCAAATAAAATTATGAAGCACAATAAATGAAAATTTAAAATAATTTAGTTTTTTACCAAACAGTCATAAATAATCTAAAAAAATCAAAAATAATCTGAAATAATCAGAAAAAATTAAAATTAATCCGATATACTCAGAAAGATTATTTTTGATTTTTTCTGATTATTTTTTAATAATAATAATTTGAGATTTTTTTTGATTTTTTCTAATCGTTATCATTAAATAATTGGGCAAAATCCAAAATAACTAGTCGTAATTTAATTTTTAGCTTGACTTTTAAACAAAAATAATCGAATTGCTAATGATTTTGATTACTAATCATTATTTAACAGGTATGAACTCAAGTCTTCATAGTAAAAAAATATATTTGTAAAGGTCGTTGAAGTTCCGTTTGAATGATGCAAAAATTTCCTTAACCCATTAAGCACCCATGATTTTTTACAAAAAATATTTTGATGCAAAAAATTTGCAAAAAGATTTTTGCTGGTATTTTTGTTATGATTTTTTGAATATCCTAAAAAAAGACTATTTCAACCACTTTCTCCTACTTTTCACACAATTTTAGCAATTTTCGAAAAATCATAAAAAATACTAGCAAACATTTTTTTGAAAAATTTTTGTTTGCCCTCACTCTTAGAATTGTTTCAAGAATTTGTTTGCATCAAAATGTTTTTTTATTAAAGAGATGTGGACAAATCCGATTGCGTAAAATTGCAATTTTCGCGATTTAGACCAACTTATTGGTCGAATTTGTCAACAAACTAAATTAAGAGTGAATATACAATGTTTGTTATACACACTGTATAAATTTAATTCTGAATTTTAAGAGCTCTAGTCAAAAAAAGAAAGTGAACCAAAAGTCTGTAATAGAGAAGGCATTTTAATTTCAAGACTACATATTTTTTTTACCTATTTTAATTTGTCTTATTTTAAATAATATTTAAGTGTAAAGCTCTTGACTGTAGAAACCGGCTCTGCGCCCTGCTCGCATTGCTCGCCTGATCTTTATTTATGATAAATATTTCATTAAAATTAATAGTTGGTATCCAAAATTGTAAGTTATTTGTAATTCAAATGTGTGTCTGTCCATTACAGGGTATCTGCTAAACATTTAACATGCGCCCTGCTCGCTTTGCTCGCCTGATCTTAATTAAAATTTATAGTTGGTATTCAAAAATTTTATGTTATTTGTATTACTTGTGTCTGTCCATTACAGGGTATCTGCTTAATATTTACCAAGCTACTTGAACTGAGCTTCTTCTTCGATTTGAAACGCTTTGTTGGTTTGCAGCGCCACCTGGCGCTTGAAAATTCCGCACGGCTTCTGTTACATTTTGATTTATTTGCTGAAATTTATTGTAAAGTTGCCCCCAGTTGCCAAAAGTGAAATGTGTATGTTTTTTTTTTTTTATTATTTTTTTTGTGGTTTGGAGGCGGAGGAAAAGGAGAAGGAGTCGGGAGTTGGTAATGCCCAGCACACGGATACATATAGGTAGTGATTTGACTCTGTAGCACCAAAGTACTCAACACTTGCCAATTTTCTCCCCCCATTCCATCCCTTTGGAGACTCTGGAGAGAGCAACAACAACAACAACAACAACAACAACAGCAGCAGAGAAAGACGTCGACCACAAAATCAAAAAGTCTGACAATCCATTCAGGCCAAAAGCCGCCCCCTTTATCGGGCCTCCCATTCAACCGCAAAACTCCATCGCTCAACCCTCACAGTTTTCAATTCTCAACTTTTTACCCCTCTCAGCTCTCTCTCTCATATGGAGCCCCCCCTTCGCCCCCTCCCTAAGCAAAAGCATTCACAGCTGGGCATTGTTGTCCGCTGGCTTTCGATGGGGCAACAACTGATTGAATTGAATATCAGTTTTCAGGCTTTCCAGATTTTCACGTCTTTCACTTATGATACCCTGGGCGGGTATATTAAATTTGTTCAAAGTTTGTAATGGGCAGAAATAAGCATATAAACGAAAGCATCTCGGAGATGAACCACCAAAATTTGAAATAAATTCTCCTTATAATGTCAGGCAGCACAAGTTAATGTTAAAGTTTTGCCATGCCCACTCTAGGAGGCGTAATTCATAAAAAACTGACATTCTGGGGTGCCACAGAAATCGCTTTCGCTTGAATTTCACTTGAATTTCATACATATTTAAGTGAATTTCAAGTGAAATCGATTTTCTTTACATTTTGGGTTTAAGATCATGCCCAGAAACTAATCACTAACTTTGAACCCGATTGGGCCATAAATAGTGAAGACATTAACAATTTTGTCAATTAATTCATTTTACGTTTACTCTGCCATAATATACAACGAGTATGTACACATATTCAGTTTCACATATTCTTCAGTTTGATGTAGTTTAACCATTTTCATATTCAATCATAAATACCACAAATAAAAATTCAAAATTAAACAGAAGTAAATTAAAATCAAAAATGAAAATCAAAAATATAAATGAAAATCAAAAATAAAATGCAAAACTAATAACAAAATATCAGAGATCGAAAACAAGACTAATGAGTAGGAAAAAATTGAAACAGTTCTAGATTTTTCATCTTAAACTATTTTTTTTTTTCAAATTTTTATAATACAAATTTAAAATAAAACATAATTTTAAAATTGTTTTTAAAAGTTACACCAATTAAAAATAAAACTTTTTTTTCAATTTTTACTATAAAAATTGGAAATAAAACTTTAAAAAATGTTTTTTTTTTGTTAGGATGTATGAAAAACCGAAATTAACCCTTATAAATGAAACGGTTACTTAACGGCTATTTTGGTTTACAGAGTTTCGGTTTTAAGGTTTCGGTCAAATGAAGTAATTTTTTTTCGGTTACGGTTTCAGTTACGGTTTTAAATTTTATTCGGTCTTTACCGGTTAATGGTTACGGTTTCGGTAAGGGTTTTAATCCCTGTTTCAATTAATTCATGTTTTTCATTTATTTGAATTGTCTGTCTAATGCTAGAGATACGCGCCCGTGCGCGAGGGGTCGTGGGATCTATTCCTGGTTTGGTCAACGCATTTTTTTCGTTTTTTTTTAAATTTTGTTTACTTTTAATATATTTTTAAAATTTAATGATATCGTGCAAATTTGCTGAAATCACTCATTTATATCATACACGCTTCGCTCGCAAAATTGAAAAGAAGGGATTAGTTGTCCGGTTTAACAAATTTATTTTTTAACCACTGTCCGCGGTTTTAATGTTTCTTCCTTGTAATTGGACTTTGGCTTAAAGTCAGATTTAGTGATTTGGCGGGAAAAAACGAAAATTAGGGAAAAGTGCAAATTTAGCAAGAAGAGTTAATCTGTGAGTTTTGTTAGGATATCTCATACAACAACAGAGTTTTTAATTCTAAAGGTCACTTTGCATCCGAATGTTCCTATGGCAGCTATATGATATAGTCATCCGACACTGGCCAAATTTGGGCAGAATGTAATACACAGTCCCAAACAAATAATAGTTTGATTGAGATATTCTTAGAAACAAAAAAGTTTTTCATACTAAGCAATTCCGTGACCTTTGACCCCGAATTTGACCCACTTACAGGTCGAATTTCGCAAAACGCGCCGTCTTATTGCAAGATGCAATTATCTCATCTATGTTGTGTAAAAATTTCAGCTTTCTATCTTTTACCGTTTGGCCTACACTTTGAAGTGTCAGGACAAAGAATTTCATATATATAGATGTGTACGTAGAAACCACAGAAACGATGGGACAATAATTAAGAATTAGCATGCGAATTGCATGAGCATGAAATGGTTGGTGTGCCAATTCCCAGGTCCAGAGTATATTACTGTCGAGTGCACTCAACTGTTCCGCTTGCTTGTTTTCATCTTTTTACAGTTTTCCCCTCCCATCCTCCAGATTCGATATTTTTTTTCTTCGTCTTTCTCAGTTTTTTTTCTTTTCATTTGATTTGATGCCGCTGGCGACAAGCTCGTACTCAACGCTTGGCTGCCATTTGAATTTGAATGGAAATGATTTTACTTGATTTTCATATTTTTATTATGCTCCCAGGCATTCGCCACGTCGCGTCGTCTTCGTCTTCGTCTTCGTCTTCGTCTTCGTCTTCGTCGTCGTCGTTGTTTCTAAGCTTCTGATGTCCTTGTTTTCCACATTGTTTCTCTCTTCCTTTTCTCTTTCTCTCTGTTGGCATTTATTTTTAGCTTTTTGGGCGAAAATGTGTAAAATCTGTGAGCATAATATTTTGGCATTCTCGGCAAAAAAAAAAACACACACAGCTTGTTAATGCATTTGTCATTTATTAATTGCTTCACATTTGAATCGAGCTCATACCACTGTGCCTGTGGGGTGACATTTATTACCTCAAGTAACTCTGGTTTGTAACGTGCCATCTTTATGAAATTTGCAGGACTGTTAGCTAGTTAGACTGTTTTTAGTTGGTCATGTCGAATTTCCGAGCTGGCACTAAATTTCGATTAGAATTACTAATCAATTAGATTATTTTTAGAAATTATCGTATTTACTATATGTATAATATACTGTTGATTTTTTGATTATATAATGATTACGATTACAAAAAATCAAAAATATTCTTAAATTTTTACAATTAAAAATAATCAGAACAAATCAAAAATAATCAAATAAACTCTTTTTAAGTATTCAGATAACTTTGGTTTTTTTCGTATTATTTTTGATTATTTCTGATTAATCAAAAAAATCAAAAATAATCAAATAAAATCTTTTTAAGTATTCAGATAATTTTTGTTTTTAGACCCCGTACTTTAAAAAAGTAAAGGGGTCTATTAACTTTGTCACAAAAAAAATGTGCGTAACAGGCAGAAGGAGGCGTGGCAGACCCAATAAAGTATATATATTCTTGATCAGCATCAACAGCCGAGTTGAAATAGCCATGTCCGTCTGTCCGTCTGTCTGTCTGTCCGTCTGTCTGTCTGTCCGTCTGTCCGTCTGTCTGTCTGTCCGTCTGTCCGTCTGTAAGAGCGCCTAGATCTCAGAGACTATAAGAGCTAGAGACTCCAAACTTGGTATGTAGGTTTGTCTATATTAAGAGCAGATCGAGTTTGTTTTAGATTTTGGATCGGACCACTTTATCATATAGCTCCCATAGGAACAATCAGTTGAAAATCAAGTCTTAGTATGGAAAACTTTTTTGCTGTTTGAGATATTTCAACCAAACTGACAGAATATGCATAAAAGAGGGTCCCATACATACTGACCAAATTTGATTGAAATCGGATTACTATATCATATAGCTGCCATAGGAACAATCAGTCGAAAATCAAGTCTTAGTATGAAAATCTTTTTTGTTGTTTGAGATAACTAAACTCAGTTGCAACTTTTCTCATTTCTCACTTCTATTCCTCTATTCACTTTTCTTCACCAAAAATACAAAAAAAGAGGTTGAACATTTTCTTAATTTTCTCACGTGTTTTTACTTGTTATTAATGGAAATTCTTTTTGTTTTCTCTCTTTGCGTTTGTTAGTCAACAATTTTCCAATGTTGAAAGTGGAAGAAGACATGGAAAATTTGTGTTTGCTTCGATTGATTTGAGAAGCGATTCGAAATTCGAATGCGGGTTTTTTCAGTAATTTCGGTAATTTTGCAACGTTTATTGGCTTTTGATGGCGTTCGATTCCTTGATATACCAATTTCAATTCCTTTTTGCAATTGCTTTCAAGTTCATTGGGTTCGCTTCGGCCTGCTTTTCGGCCCTTTGTCCACTTGTCCACGTACAGGCCTCCACCAACATTTCAGCTGCCTTTATTTTTCGTTTTTTTTTTTGGCTGTTTCCCGATTTTTTTCCTTGCTTTCCCTTTCAATGTCCCGTTTTCTTCGCTCTACGTGTGTGTGTAATGGCATGCAGATGTATAATTTAGCGCGAAAGCAGGAGAAAACACGCGAGAGCATACGAAAAAGAGAGCGACGTACACTCAGAGAAATGCAGAACTATTTTTTAGCACAAAAAAGTATTTTTTTTTGTGTTTTTTATTTTTATTTTAATGATCGTTGAATAATTAATGATCATTCAAAAATAAGCGCAAAATTCCTAAGTTAATAAAAATATTTATTAAGTTAAGACTGTTTCGCTCTTCAAAAAAATGCAGTGTCAATCCGCATCAAAATCAATCCCTTAGGTAAGTTTGGAGCTCTGATTTCGTTCCTCAAATCAATTAAGGAGACTTTTAAATAAAGTTATTTAATTTTTATATATTTTCTGCGATTGTTTGCTTCGAATTCCCAAGTGGTTCTTGCTCAAGCTTCAATTACTTTCACACTTACTGAAAGAATTTTTATTTGAATTTGGATGCTTTAAAAAAGATCTAAGCACTCTAAATAAGACAATTTGAGATTATACCGAGCACACCAAATTCTTAAAACAATCATAAAACGTTTTAGACTTATCGGAATGCCCAAGATCGGCCCTTAAATTTCAAATTTCGTTTATGGATAAAGAATTTTCAGGATCATTGTGCTTTTGACACTGAAAACGAACTTGATTTCTCTCTCAGTGTATGGACAGTGATAGAGCGAGTGAAAAAGAGAGAGAGAGGGAGCGAGCTATATAGGGAGAGAGATAGAGAAAGAGAGAGAGAGATTACGTATACGCAACGTGAAAACTTCTTAAAATCTTGAATCAAATATTTTCAAAATCATTGAACTTTTGACACTGAAAATTCGTTAATGCTTTCTTGATTTTTCTCTCAGTGTATGGACAGAGATATGAGAGAGAGAGGGAAAGAGAGAGAAAGTAAAATAGCAGGCAGCCAGTGTTGCCAGGTGTTCAGCACCCGTATAAGCTAGATTTTGAGTAAAAATAAGCTAAAATAAGCTAAAAATAAAAATTGCAAAGAAAATGCAAGAAAACATACAAAATTATTAGGTTTTCATTGATATTAAATTAGTTAACACATCATCGATTTTATTAGTCTTCTCGTCACTTAATTATTAACCTTTTATTTTGAATAAGACTAGCATATTTTTGTGATTTAACTATTTGAGCCCATTGATGATAAATGTTTTTCGGATTCCGCATGCTGCCCAATATCAAAAACATTTTCTACTATTGTGGATTTTCTAGTGGTGCCTTCCAGCCAAACATCATCGATTTAAAAACAAAGTCAACGATCATATGAATCAAGTTCTCGGTACAATCAGTAAAAATAAAAAAAGGCTTCCATAATTTTTGCCCTCTAACATTTTAAAATTATAAAATATTTATTGCTATATGAACTTCAAAATATGCTAGATTTTTGGCTATAAGCACTTTGTAAATTTTATAAGCTTTTCCATTTTCAAATATGCTAGATCTAGCCTGAAATAAGCCAATTTTGGCAACACTGGCAGGCAGAGCTGATTATGATTACGTATACGCAACGTGGCAACTTTTTATAGTCTTGGATCAAGAATTTGCATTGAATTTTTGAAAACAAAAACATGTGTACTTGTATTTCTTTCAGTGTAGCGACAGAGATAATGCAAGACAGAGAGAGAGAGAGAGAGAGAGAGAGAGCGCTGAATATGATTACGTATACGCAATGTGAAAACTTCTTAAAGTTCAAGTGCGTTGCGTATGTGTGTGATGTACAAAAGTGTGCGTGTGTGCGTGTGTGTGTGTGTGTGTGTGTGTGTGTGTGTGTGTGTGTGTGTGTGTGTGTGTGTGTGTGTGTGTGTGTGTGTGTGTGTGTGTGTGTGTGTGTGTGTGTGTGTGTGTGTGTGTGTGTGTGCCTGGTCATTACGCACGTACCACTTGTATGAATGGCCGCCCCAGCCCAAAAACCAGCCAAAATCCACCTGAACCAACCCCCGCCAACAACTCAAACCACCACCACCATACCCCCCACCCCGCCACTCCTCCAACCCACGCCCCCCTCTTTCAACCACCCCGTCAAAGGCACCCAAGTCAGTTCGTTGAACACATACAAATAAATCAAGTTTTTCTTCATTTCCTTTTTGCCGCATTTCTTTCTCTTGCGCTTATATATTATACAGTCGAACTTCCCTAACTCGAATCACCATTATCCACGAAAAAAGTTCGAGTTAGGGAGACTTCGAGTTAGGGAATTTTGTTTTTTTTAGTTTTTTAAATGAAACTACAATTTCATTCATTCATAAATACATTTTAAATTGCAAACTTTTCTTGTTATTTTCAACAAAAAATTTCAGTTTGTTCAAGACCTGACAATATTCTCAAAAATAGGTATTATCGTTCGTTTGCTGTATCCAGAAGACGTTCACGATTTAAATGACATAATTAATTTTCCATTTTTTAATATAATGGAAACAAGTCCACTTTTCAATTTCTTAACAAAAAAGTTTAAAAATTTCTTAAAGAGATACAAATTTGAATACACGTGCTGGTGCCATGATAAATATTATTGAGCTGGTGCGCTGACAAAGAAGTACATTTCGAACATCTTTCCTATAGCAATTTCACAAGCCTATAATTGTTGATGCAATATTTTAACATATTACATCACCATATGTTAATGTACATCAATATTACATATCCAAACGATCCGTTAACAAAAGCATAAAGCAGAAAAAGAAAAAAAAATTCAAACTTTATTGGAGATTTTCCCGAAAAATTCGACTTACAGAAGTACGGGCCAATATTTTTGTTCGAGTTAGGGAGAAATTCGAGTTAGGGAAGTTCGAGTTAGGGAAGTTCGACTGTATGAAATTTGCCTAGTAAACGCTATTGCCACTCGATTTTGTTCGAGTTAGAGAAACTTCGAGTTAGGGAAGTTCGAGTTAGGGAAGTTCGACTGTATATATTTGTGTGTGTGTGTGTGTATGTGTTGTATTGTGCATATATAATATGGGCCTTTTAAGATTTTAACTTTTTATTGCATACCTGTGTGTGTTTTGTTGTTGGCCAGGTAAAAATACAACTCAACTTTTTTGTCGTTGACCGCGCGCGTCTTTTACGCGTTTTTTATGCTAACCCAAATGAAGTTGAATCTTTATTTTGTGACTCCAGCAACAACAACAACAACAACAACAACAACAACAACATATCATAATGACAAACAAAATGGTGAAAAATGTTATTAAAGTTAATCATAAATTCTGTTGTTGTCGCCGTCCGACAAAAAAAATGCAATTGAAAATCATTTTATTGGCAGCGCAATAAGCGCACGTGCTACCAACAACAGCAACAGCTTCTTCTTGCCACTTGCCACTTGCCACACCCCCCCGTCCGCCCACACTTCACACTGCCTTCTCATTTTCTATATGCCTGTCTCTGTCTCTGTCTCTCTGGCTGCAACAACACGCAGCATTTGCCACACGTATGTGCTACGTGTTGCCGCTGACGCTGACAATTTTGTGGTGCATACTTTCTGGACAACAACAACAACAATAGTTACTTGCAACAACAACAACAACAACAACAACAATAGTTACACGCAACTTGCAACAACAACTCCTTGTTGCAGCCAACGCCAAGAGCCAAAAAATTGAGAGAAAAACCCACTAGAAACAAGGAAAAGAATTTTACAGAAAATACCTTATAAAATATTTGTCAAATTGTTTAAAACAGTGATGGTAAAAACAATAGAAACACATTTTTAATTTTACTTGAAAAAGCTGCGACTGCAATTTAAACCTTTAATTTTAAAACAATGGGTATTATGTAATTATTTGGAAATAAATGTAAGAAATTAATTATTTTCTCCAAAGAAATTTTAAAAATATACATTGTTTAGACCCCGTACTTTAAAAAAGTAAAGGGGTCTATTAACTTTGTCACAAAAAATGTGCGTAACAGGCAGAAGGAGGCGTGGCAGACCCCATAAAGTATATATATTCTTGATCAGCATCAACAGCCGAGTCGATATAGCCATGTCCGTCTGTCCGTCCGTCCGTCTGTCCCTCTGTAAGAGCGCCTAGATCTCAGAGACTATAAGAGCTAGAGACTCCAAACTTGGTATGTAGGTTCGTCTATATTGGGAGCAGATCGAGTTTGTTTTAGATTTTGGATCGGACCACTATATCATATAGCTCCCATAGGAACAATCAGTTGAAAATCAAGTCTTAGTATGGAAAACTTTTTTGCTGTTTGAGATATTTCAACCAAACTAACAGAATATGCATAAAAGATGGTCCCATACATACTGACCAAATTTGATTGCAATCGGATTACTATATCATATAGCCGCCATAGGAACGATCAGTCCAAACTAAGTCTTAGTATGAAAATCTTTTTGTTGTTTGAGATATCTTTATAATAAGTACGGGGTCTCCGACAGTCGAGTACCGCTCGACTGTAGCACCGCCGACTAGTTAATTCCTGCTTTTATTTTACCCGTTGCTCATAAAATCAGTAAAAGAGTATATCGTATTCGTTGCAATGTATGTAACAGAGAGAAGGAAGCAGCTCCGATCCTATAGAGTATATACATATATTCTTGATCAGCATCAACAGCCGAGTCGTTATAGCCATGTCCGTCTGTCCGTCTGTGTGAGGGCCTCGATCTCAGAGACTATAAGAGCTGGATCAACCAAATATGGCACACCGACTTTTATAAGCCCAACACAGATAAAGTTGGCTTCAAGCTTTTGCCACGCCCCTTCCCGCCTCCATAAATCGCGAAAAGCCACCACACGCATATTTTTCAAGATATTAGGATTTTTTAACTCATTACCGTTAGCTGTTATTATTAGCTGTCATCCTATTAAATCGTAATAAGATCGGACAAATAGAAAGCTGGTAATGGCTGATTTAAGTTTTTAAGCAATGGCCTAAAAGCATGCAATAAAAAATATTTTAAATTAATTTAAATAAGTAACGGGTATCCTATAGTCGGGAGCAAAGCGACAATATGAAAACTGCAAATAATATTAAAACACATTAAAAAGTAAACAACGAGCAGATACCCTGTAAGTGGAGCTGTCTATTATTATCAATACTTAATTGAAGAATTGCTGAACATCAAAGAGTTTACTCGTAAAGCACATGATTAAGAGTAGTACAAGTTGAGATTAATCGACCAACAGATACCCTGTAACACGCAGTGCTCAAATACTCGGTCACAGTTAAATTAAAAGTGCATATTTATAAAAAATATTTTATAGATACATACATTGATAAAAGCACTTCAAGAGAACTATGCCCGACTAGCAGATACCCTGTGTCACAGAGAACACTCATATGTATTCTGAGACTGGCGAGAAGGCAAAATAATACAGCCTATTTGACAAACTCATAAATATAAGTATTGAAAATGGAGTGTGGACGCCCAATAGATACCCTGTAAGTTATAATTCACAGAATTTAAATACCCAGATTGACGGAATAATCTAATTTTTGGAGCTTACTTGAAAATAGATAAGAGTATGGCGCGAGAGGAGTTTGCTGAACTGTCAGATACCCTGTAACTTGCACTACTTCAGTTTTTACTCACAAAAAAATCATAAGAACAAAATAATAAAGATGGAGAGCACATCAAAAATGGTACCCTGTAATTGTCTTTGGCTGCGCAGCTCTCTCTTTGACTAAACTTACTGATGCAATTTGTATACCCTACAAAATGTCTGCCAAAAAATTGACTGTTATTACTTAAGATTATAAAAAAAATGCACTTTGTTTTAAATTACAATTATTTATAATTTATTTGAAATAATATTTTTAAATTTAACTCCTAATCTGGATTATTTATTTAATTGATTTTAATAAATATAAAAATAAATATAAAAATAAAATAAAAAAATGCAAATTCCATAAAGTACGAGTTATTGGGAACACTCCAAATGGAGTGTTCTGATAACGATTCAAATTTATAACAGCTTTCAATTATTTGAATTATTAATTTTAAATTTTACTCTTAATTTGGATTTTTTATTTAATTGATTTTAATACATGTAATAATAAATATAATAATAAATAAATAATAAATATAAAAATAAAATAAAAGAATGCAAATTCCATAAAGTACGAGTTATTGGGAACACTCCAAATGGAGTGTTCTGAAAACGATTCAAATTTATAAAAGCTTTTAATTATTTGAATTAATAATTTTAAATTTCACTCCTAATTAGAATTTTTATTTAATTGATTTTAATACATGTAATAATAAATATAATAATAAATATAAAAATAAAATAAAAAAATGCAAATTCCATAAAGTACGAGTTATTGGGAACACTCCAAATGAAGTGTTCTGAAAACGATTTAAATTTATAAAAGCTTTTAATTATTTGAATTAATAATTTTAAATTTTACTCCTAATTAGAATTTTTATTTAATTGATTTTAATAAATATAATAATAAATATAAAAATAAAATAAAAGAATGCAAATTCCATAAAGTACGAGTTATTCGGAACGCTCCAAATGGAGTGTTCTGAAAACGATTCAAATTTATAACAGCCTTTTTTGAAATGAAAAAAAAAGAAGAAAAATAAAAATAGAAAACCCAAATCAAGAGTGAATATTCAATATTCAATGAAGCAGCTCGGTGATGAGTACGAGTAATTTAATCGAATAATCGAATCAAATAGAATAGAAAGCGAAGTAGCATCTTTCACTTGGTCAGCTTGGTTAACAGTTGAGTAGAAGAAGAAGGGGTATGTGGAGGGTCAATGGGTTTTATTATAAGGTCCACGAGTAATGATACTAATAACTAACTGGGCAACTAGGCGTTGTGGACACTGAACACTGAACCAACCGTTTTTGTTGGTGGTCAAATCAAGCGTAAACAGAGCAGATAAACCCGATAAACAAAACAATTAATTGCATTGTGTGATAGAGAAGGAGAGACAGAGAGATGGGAAAGAGAGAGAGAGAGAGACACACATGTGTGTTGCCTAGAGGGACAAGGAAATAGTATCACCCTTAAATTGTGGTCCCTTCTCTTCTCTGCCCTCCACTCCACTTCGTTTTCTATAGGGCCATGTCTTTTTAATGACTATTTTATACACACGACTGACGCTGGGCATACAATTTATTATGATTGTGGACTTTTGGCATGGCACACTTTTCGGTCACTGACTTGAAGAACGAGATGCTTACCTCTCTCTCTCTCTCTCTCTCTCTCTCTCTCTCTCTGTGTGTTTTGTTCTGTCTTTGTTGCAACTTGTTGTAGTTGAAGTTAAAGCAACATTTTTGTCTGCGTTTATACAATTTAACGCCTCAAATATAGACTGCATTACATATTAGGGGTATTCCTGCAAAAGCATCAATTTAGACTTTAACTATAGCACTAGACAAAAAAAAATTTAAATTCTTTTTACACAGTTAACCCCAGTTTTTTTGATACATTTGGGGCTTAAAATAACAAAAAAACATATTTAAAATTTTAGCTATTTTTATATTTTAAAATTTTGATTTTTAAACTTTAAAATTCAACTATTTTTAATATATGTACATTTAAAAGGTTACATTTTTTAATTTTAAAATTTTAGCTCTTTTGTTTTTGCGGCTTTTGAGAGGTATTCTAAAATTTAGTTTTTTTTTAACTTTAGAATTCCACTTTTATTTATATACATTAAAAAAGTAAGTTTTTTAATTTCCATATTAGAATTAAATGTTAGAAATGTAGAATTAAAATGTTATTGTTTATTTAAACTGCAACTCAAACACATTGTATATATGTATATATATATGTACATATGTAGTTATTTAATAATTAAAAGAAACTATTTATTTGAAAGTTAATTAATTATCTAAACTCAAAATAAATAAAACTTACATCGTTTTCCATATTAAAATAACAGTGTGGCCAAAATATTTTGTTGAAGTAAACGGTCACATACTTAATTCAAATATAATCTAATCGAAATCTGCCTCAAAGCTGATTATTTAAAAGCTTTTCGAGTGATTTGTATTCTTACTTTTTCTTTTATTTATTTCAGGCTTACCACTATTGTGTATGTATGTGTGCGTTTCAGTGCCCATGTGTGTGTGTGTGTGAGTGTGCTCTGCCCACAAAAGTATGCTACGAAATATGCAACGTTTGCAATTGACTTGATGTCGTTGCTGTCGTTGTTGTTGTTGCTCGTGTTGTTGTTGTTGCTGTCGTTGTCGCACCATAAAGTATGCAACAAAACATGCAAAGTGTTGACAAAGTGTTATTGAGTTATCCCAACTTAACCCCACACTTTCTTTCACTTCTTGCTCTCTTCTCTCCTCTCCTCTCCTCTATAAAAGAGACAACAAGAGAATGGAGAGTCATTTGTTTGCCAGCTGACTCAGTTGAACTACAAGTCGAGTCGTCAGATATTATATATAGCGATGGTCACGTATTTGGGATCAATTTGGAGCCTGCATGTCGACTTCGTCTTCGTCGAAAACAGTCTTTAAATAATTCAGATAAATTTTGTTTATGATTTTAGTATTAGCTTTAATCAATAAATGATAAAAAATTAAAAATCATTTTGCTAAATATTTCTAGCGATTGCAAGTGCTTTTCTCCATCGATGTTATCGATAAGCTCAACACAAGATCGATATGTTGAACTCAACTTCATGCTGAATTTAAGAAAATATGGACTTATATTAAGCCAACAATTTTCGTTAAAGAAGGTTACTTCTGTCGATAACTCAAAAGCGATTAATCAGCCTAAAAGTTGATGCTGTTTAACATTTAACTAAATATAGGCATTCATGATCGATAGCTTTTGTATCGCTAGACACAAAATTTTTATCGATAACAATTGTTATCGATAACTTTTGTATTGACTGACGTGCAATAATATCAATAAGCATAGTTCTAATTGCTATGCAACTTAAGGGGAACTTAATGGGAATCTATTTTTTTTAGGCAATTTAATTGTATGACTTGCTACTGCAAGCCTTTTTTATCGAAAGCGCAATCGATAACTTAAGTTTTTTTTTTTTTTATCGATTTTAACTCGAGTAATTGTAAACATACTTTATTAAAGTTAATCGTAATTTCCGCTGCTGAAGCCAAAAGTTGGTTCACTTATTATCGATAACTTTGAATTGATAGGCAAGTCGCTAGCGGAGTCCTAACTTGAGAAAATATGTGCTTATTAAAATGGCTGAATAATACTTTCTGCTGAAATCAAACTTTAAGGCAGTCATTATCGATAACTTTTGAATCGATAGACGCTTAATAATATCGATATTTCATGACGCTTAGTGAATATTCACTTTAGAAACTATAAATAAACTTCATTAAAATTATGATATTTGGGTTCAACTAATCGAAATCTCACCATCGATAACTTTTTAATCGATAGGCGCACAATTATATCAATAGGCATGACTATTAATAAGTTTACACTTTAGAAATTATTGAAACACTTTCTCATGATATTTGGGTGTAACTCATCGGTATGTCATTATCGATAGCTTTTAAATCGATAGACGCACAATTACATATATTGATAGGCATGATTCTTAATGAGTCTTCATTTTAGTAGTTATTAAAACACTTCCTTAAAGTTATGATATTGTATTTGGATGCAACTCATCGATATGCTACTATCGATAACTTATAAATCGATAGACGCACAATTAGATATATTAATAGGCATGATTCCTAATGCGTATACAGTTTGGAAATTATAAGTACACCACATTAAAGTTATCATATTTTGGTGAAACTTTGGTGAAACTCATCGATAGCTTGCCCATATTGTTATCGATTATCATTTAAAAATCATTTGCTAAACGCACTCACAACCGATTGCGGGCAGTGTAGTCAGCTTTTTCGACAGCTCTAAAAACTTTTGCATGGAAATCGCTGACAAAAGAAGCATGCAAAAAAGATTCCCCTTGCCGTGAATATCTCTCTCGCAGCAGCAGAGTTGAAAGCCACAATAGTCATGGCGAATACTTATAGGTATAGGTATAAGGGATACGGATGCGGATGCGGATGCGGATACTCGCAGTTCCGGTTGGTGGTGGTGTTGGTGTTGGCCCATTGTGAATGGGCCACAACAAGCCGCCAATTACGATAGAAATCTAGAAAATGTGCAAAATCGAGCAAAAATTTGCGACCATAAAAACGCGAACAAATTTACATGCAAATCTGTCTCGCTTCCACTCTCTCTCCCTCTCTTTTTCTGTCGCTTGCTGTCTCTTTCAGACGACATTCAGTGGCTTTGCGAATATCAGGCAACAAATTATCTCAATTTAGCATAATATTTACTGAACTGAACTGCATTGAACCGTTTCGGGGCAAACTAACTACATAAAGCCAGCAAAACGGAAGGAAAGGGCGTGAGATGGAGAGAGAGTGAAAGAGTGAGAAGGGCAGAAGGGCTATTGTAAGGTAGTAAGTAATAGTTTTGGGGTTTGGGGTTGGAGCAGTGGAGCAAAAGCAGCTTGGCAATGTCGCGACATTGGCGGCGTTTCATGAGCTAAGAAATTGAATTGGATTTCAAGTCGTTGTCGTTGGCGTTGTCCTTGTCTGTCTGTCTCTCTGTCTGTCTGTCTGTCCCTCAGTCCGTGCCTCTGTGGCTGCTTGACTTATGGCTCTGTAAAGGCATCATAAAACAGGAGCGGACTACCTTGAGCTCTTACATGTACAAAAATCGAGTTGAAAACTATAAAATATTTAATACAAATGATAATTGTGGGAAATAAAGACAATAAAATATATAAATCTAGTGCTAGAACACACATTTTCCAAGACTATCGATTTATTTTACTCGATTAATCGCCAAGAATTATTGAATCTAAAATCAAATTCTACAAAAATTGTTTAGGCAGTCATTAATTTATCGTGCATCATATCGATTAATCGCTTACAAATTTCACTCGATTGAATTAAAATATTGAAAATGAATCGATGTTACATCACTAGAAGAGTTCATTTAATTTGCCATCATATTTTACTCGTGCTAAGAAGCACATTTCCAAGACTATCGATTTATTTCACTCGATTAATTGCCAACAAGCATTGAATTCAAAAATGTTTAAAATATGTTTTGGGAATCATGAACTTATCGATGTTACATCACTAGAAGAATTCATTAAATTTTCCATCATGCTTTCTCTACTGATAGGAGGCACATTTCCAATACAATCGATTTATTTTACTCGATTAATCGTCAGCAAAAATTAAATTAAAATAAAATAAGTTAATATTGTTTAGGGAATCATTTATTTATCGTCCATACTATTTTTCTAATGATAGGAAGCACATTTCCAAAACTATCGATTTATTTCTTTCGATTAATCGTTAAGAAAATCTTAAATCTTGAAGTGATAGGAAACACTTTATCCAAGTCTATCGATTTATTTTACTCGATTAATTGCCAACAAACATTGAATTAAAATAAAATGTTTAAAAAATGTTAGGGGAATCATGAATTTATCGATGTTACATCACGAGAAGAATTCATTAAATGTTCCATCCTGCAATATGCATATTTATAAATGTACACATATTAATAAATGGGTATGTTCCAGAATCGCAGGGATTAAAACCGAAACAACTTCATCGGTTTCAGTTACATGTTTTCGGTTACGTGTTCGGATGCAGGTTTTCGGTCAACTCGGTTACGCAATTATCTTATAGAATAACAGTGCATCGCGTATCGCGATCGAACACGGTTGTCGTTATTGATTTCGGTCTTGACAATGCCGGTATGGTTTGCGGAATTGGCAGAAGTAAATTTGTTTGTGAAAATATAATAATATTAACAATATAATATAAAATAATTCACACAATTATTTCACATATAAGATAATAATTTTGATATGTAACTACCGTTTTAAATATTTTACAAAGTTTTCTTAGTAATTTGATAACGTGACATCGCGAACGTGACAAAGCATTTCCACCTTTTAGGGTTTGTTCATCAAATTTTATTTTATATTCCAGATTATATAGCTCTTAGAACTTGTTTTAAATTAAACTTTCAATATTTTTCTATATATTAAAATGGTTTATGTTACAATCTTACTTGCGATTTTTAAAATTTCATTAAAATAAAACTTGTCCAATTTTGATAAATAAATTTTTAAGAAAGTAGTCAAGAGTATAAAAAACTGAAATTAACCCTTATAAACGAAACGGTTACTAAACGGTTATTTCGGTTTACAGAGTTTCGGTTTAAAGTGTTTCGGTCAGATGAAAATTTTCTTTTTCGGTTACGAGTTTCAGTTACGGTTTTACAATTTCAATCGGTTTTAACCGGTTAAAGGTTACGGTTTCGGTTAGGGTTTTAATCCCTGTTAAGAAGTATGACACATTGAATCGGTGTCTAGTATTTATATATTTTTTTATTTAGGTCGTGGAGAAAACGTTTCCCCAAATTCGATTAACGTAGTGTTAGAGTCCGCGATATTGAATCAAGTTTCAAGAGCCAAAGTTCAGTCTGTGTGGAGATAAGTCATCATATCAAGAACCTAAAATATTTCTTAAGATCCAATCCAATAGCAATGCTAAAATATTTGCTTGTAAGAAATTCGCTCCTGTTGATTTCGTGAGGTACCTGAGGTAGACATTTCATAGATGAGGTTGACATTGTCACGTTGACGTTCCATGTGCCATGGCAAAGCATTTCATACTCGCAGCATTTCTATTTCTATTTCTATTTCTCACTCGAAGTCGAAGTCATTTTGATTCGATACTCGAATATTCGATTGGCATGAGGTGAGATGTGAAATGTGAGATGTGAGCTGACTTCAACTGCAAAATTTGGTCCAACTAATGTCGTAAGATTCTCTATCGAATTCTGTCTGATTCTGTCAAGGTGAAAACTAAAAAAGTAAAAAATTGAAAAGAAAAGAAAAGAAACGTAATATTTCTTGAGAAATTGCAAGTGTAAAAGTTTTTCATTATGCTGACAGATGTTCATGATGACAATTGCTTAAAACGAGAACAAAAATTTAGTTTGGGTCTCTAACTCAATAAACTCAAATCACAGGCATCTAGTATGAATCAATAAATGAATGAATAACTGACCCATAATTTGATGTTAATAAAAAAAAAAATGAAATATGTAGCTAAATTTAGCCGGGTAAAAAAAAAAAAAAAATGAAGGGCGAGAGATTGTATAAAGCTGAAACCTGTGTCACAGGAAATTGCAGTCGTTTTTTCTATGCCCTGTACTTATATAAATAAAGCAAACGGGTGTGTTAAACTAATATATAATATTTTACACTAATCTATAACCAATTATATTTACAATAATATAAAATAGAATTTGCAGCATAAAGATTTTTTCGCAACACCAATTATTTTTATCTAAATTTTATGTAGAATTCATAGCCACTTATTTTAGTATTTGAATTACTGTATTTGTTTATAATTTTTTTAAAATTGTGGGACTTCAAAATTTTATATTTAAGATAAATACTCGAGACTTAAAATTAACTTTATTTCTAATACATTTTTAATTTTAACATTTCTCCTTCGTATTCTATCGTTTAAATACGTATTTAGACATGCCATTGCAATTTTTTAATTTGTACTATAATTTGCTATCTTACAGAATAAATACAGGGTCTCTTAATGTCGGGTTCGCTCGACTTTAGAAAGTTTTTCTCATTTTTAAATTTTTAAATTGAAACAATATGATTTTTACCATAGCTTAGTCTCAACAGAATAAGTACAGGGTCTCTCAAAGTCTGGCTCAAATGACATTAGACATTTTTTTCATATTTTAATTTTTAAATTAAAAATTTTTTGATTTTTACTATAGCTTGCTCTGTAACAGACAAGGTGCAGGGTCTTTCAAGGTCGGGCTCTCTCGACTTTAGTCATTTTTTCTCATATTTAAATTTTAAATTGCAATTATTTGATTTTTACCCTAATTAGCTGTCTAACAGAATGAGTACAGGGTCTTTCAAAGTCGTGTTCGCTCGACTTTAGACATTGTTTCTCATATTTAAATTTTAAAATTGCAATTATTTGATTTTTACCATAATAAGCTGTCTAACAGAATGAGTACAGGGTCTCTCAAAATCGTGTTTGCTCAACTGTTGCCTTTTTTTCATATTTAAATTTTTAAATTTAAAAAATCTTTAATTTTTACCATAATTAAAAAGTACAGGGTCTCTTAAAGTCGGGTTCGCTCGACTGTAGACATTTTTTTTCATATTTAAATTTTTAAATTGAAACTATTTAATTTTTACCCTAATTTATTGTCTTGAAGAATAAGTACAGGGGGTCTCAAAGTCGGGTTCGCTCAACTATATACATTTTTTCTCATATTTAAATTTTTTAATTTTTAGTTTCTCATTTGTCAAACTTATTACAGGGTAATGGCTAGTTCATCACAGCGCTTCTTTGCGCACTCTTGATTTTTAGCCCATTTTTTCTCGAATTTCTCGAATTCTTTTTCCCTTTGATTGCTCGCTAAATTGTCCGAATATGCAACTCTGCGACTGTTTTCGCTGTCCTTACATTCAATAATAGTCGGCTATGCATGTGGAAATTGGAAATTAAAAGAGTTGCCTAAACTAAATACGAAATCTGTTTTCCTGTCCATATTTTTTTTTTCTATTTTTACCTTGCAATATTCTTTTTTTTTTATATATTTTTTTTTCAATTTACTAACGGAAATCCAAGCAGTAAAGCGCATTCAATCAACTGCTGCTAAACTTTGTTCATCCGGCGACCAGCTAATAGGATGTTGGCTAGCTGAGGGTGGTGGGAAAGAGCGGGAGGGGAGGAGAGAGAGGTCAGAGGTTATGTATTAAATTTATATGTCAATAAATCTCAAAGAGAGCTAAAGGCAAACGCGATTCCGTTGGCTTAACGAGCAGCTTGTAGTGTTCTCAACCTCAACCTCAACTTCAACCTTCCTTTCTCCACTCGCAGTTTTCCGTCTTAAGTTCAAACTTATTAACAGGCGCTTGAAGAGGCATACACACAGTGATGAACAATATAATAGAAACCATAGACATTTTGAGACTTTTAACTGAATATTAAATAATACGATAAAAAGCAGTTCAATTTTAAAATATTGCTAAATAGGTATTTAGTACAAATGATGAAACTAAAACATTTGTTTTCCAAAGTCATTTTAGAAAAATTCAACAAGCGGAAAAGGCATTAGTTTAGCTTTCGACTATGTTATACCCATTATTTATTTAAATAAATATAAAATATTTTGTATTGCATACTTTTAGGCACGTACATTGCTTGACAACTGAAAACAGCCATTACTACCGTTCTGTTTGATTGATCTTGTCGCGATTAAGTAGGATGATAGGTAATAAAAGTAGTTAGCGTTAAATTATAATTTTTAAAATATTAACTATTAATTGAAAATTATTTAAAAATTTTCATCAAAAAATTCAAAGAAAACTCTTATTTTTCAATCTTAATAAAAACACTGTATTAAATATTAATAATTTGTTTTTGTATTTATATTATTATATTTATATATTTTATATTATTATTATTATATTTATTTATAGCTTTTATTTTCCTGACAAAAATTATGATGCTAAAAAAAATTAATTATTTGTCGAAGAAATTAAAAAAAAAAAAAAAAAAAAAACATTATCTTTTCTATAATTTTTACAGAATTTTACAAAAATTACATTTAAATAATTTGCCAAATTGTCAATACAGGATGGAAATATTTATAGAAACGAGGGTCATTTTGAAATTTTAAACTAACTATTAAATATAGAATATACAGTCGAACTTCCCTAACTCGAACTTCCCAACTCGAAGTTTCTCTAACTCGAACAAAATCGAGTGGCAATAGCGTTTACTAGGCAAATTCCATACAATTCTACTTCCCTACCTCGAACTCCCTAACTCGAATTTCTCCCTAACTCGAATTTCTCCCTAACTCGAACAAAAATATTGGCCCGTACTTCTGTAAGTCGAATTTTTCGGGAAAATCTCCAATAAAGTTTGCATTTTTTTCTTTTCTGCTTTATGCTTTTGTTAACGGATCGTTTTGACACGTAATATTGATGTACATTACCATATTTTGATGGAATATGATAGAATATTGCATCAACAATTTTTAGGCTTGTGAAATTGCTATAGGAAAGATGTTCGAAATGTACTTCTTTGTCAGCGCACCAGCTCAATAATATTTATCATGGGACCAGCACGTGTATTCAAATTTTTATCTCTTTAAGAAATTTTTAAATTTATTTGTTAAGAAATTGAAAAGTGGACCAGTTTAAATTATATTAAAAAATTGAAAATTAATGATGTCATTTGATGCGGGAACGTCTTCTGGATACAGCAAAAGAACGATAAAACCTATTTTTGAGAATATCGACAGGTCTTGAACGAACTGAAATTTTTTGTTGAAAAATCACTCATAAAAGAGATAAAAAGTATTCTTTTGACTACAAGAAGAAGAAACAGAAGAGAGAGAGAGACAGAGAGAGAGAGAGAGAGAGAGAGAGTGAGTAAGGAAAGATAAAAGACTGAAGAGTTCAGAAGAATATACATAGATACAATAAAAGACAAAGTGAGTTGGAATTTTAAAAAATTACAAAGAGATTAAAGAATAATCAAGCACAATTCAATTAATGTAGACTTAACTTTAACATGAGTTTTAAGGAAAACTCAGAGATTTGGTTTGAATGTAAAAAAAGATTACTCGTAATATAAAAATAAAAAAAAAAGAAACTGTAATGAGTGATGATAAAGAAATTAAAGAAATGACTTTCAAGAACAAAGCAATAAAAATAGAAAAAAACACAACAGAAGAAAGAACAGAGAGAAATCTTAAATAAGAGAAAAGAATGCAAGCAGATGAAGCTATTATTTATATATTATTTTATTTTATTAATTTATTTAACATCCTCGTGCTACGAGTTGTAAAGTACTTATGATTAAGGCACTAGTTAGTCGCAACATAATAAAGTTGTTTCATTTCCAAAATTATTATTTTAAAAAACTAAAATTAATTTTCCAATATTTGATTTAGTTATTGCGAATTATATTATACAATAAAACTATGATTTAAAGTTTAATTTAATATTTTCTTTTTGTTCAGTTAAAAATTAAAGATATATTTTTATTTAATTTAATTGTAATTTTCACGTTCTTATTTTGTAAAGCACTTTAAACTTTTAATAATATACATTTTATTTGGAATTTAATATGTTTTAAGATGGCATTAAGTAAAAAAGTAAATTAATAAATTTATAATTTGCTTAAGAAGAGAGTTTTCGAAATTAGATCAATAATTTAAAATAATTTTTATATTTTTTTAAAGTTCGGATTCTTAAAGCTACCAGTAAATACGATAAACTTAAATAAACATAGTTAATAGTTAGCTAAGTTGTTGATCAGTAACTATAATTCAGTAGCCAATATAACGATTATAATACAGTGGATAATAAAGAGATAAGAAAGAGAAAAAAACACTTGACCCACTGCGAGAGCTGAAGATGCAGAAGTCTAAGCACGCACATGTAAACGTGGCTAAAAGTGGCTTAAAGTCTCAGCGAGGCAAACAGAAAGAGCTTAAGCATAAAGATAAAACACAGAGAGAGAGGGAGAGCGGGAGAGCGAGGGAGAGAGAGAGAGAGAGACAGAAGGTTAAATAATTTGGCAATTCGTTTTCTTTGCTGGCATTAGGAGCTGCTAATTAATCAGTCAATATGCAGCATAAGATGCGAGTAACAAACAGTGATGCCAGACATTTTCCGCAAACAAAAAGACAAAATGGCGAAAGAAAGCGGGAAGAAAAAGCTAAACAACTAAAATAAGTAAAAAAAAACAGACCATACTTGTTTTACTATTTTTTTTTTAATTTAAAAGTTTTTAAAGAATGTTCAATGATTTTAAGCATATAAATTACAAATAAATAAAATTTGTCACTCGACAATTTCAAAATTCATTTAAAAAAAAAAACTAGTGGTGACCCCCTTAAAATTTTTAGTCCACGTACTTTAAAAAAGTAAAGGGGTCTATTAACTTTGTCACAAAAAAAATGTGCGTAACAGGCAGAAGGAGGCGTGGCAGACCCCATAAAGTACATATATTCTTGATTAGCATCAACAGCCGAGTTGAAATAGCCATGTCCGTCTGTCCGTCTGTCCGTCCGTCCGTCTGTAAGAGCGCCTAGATCTCAGAGACTATAAGAGCTAGAGACTCCAAACTTGGTATGTAGGTTCGTCTATATTAAGAGCAGATCGAGTTTGTTTTAGATTTTGGATCGGACCACTATATTATATAGCTCCCATAGGAACAATCAGTTGAAAATCAAGTCTTAGTATGGAAAACTTTTCTGCTGTTTGAGATATTTCAACCAAACTGACAGAATATGCATAAAAGATGGTCCCATACATACTGACTAAATTTGATTGAAATAGGATTACTATATCATATAGCTGCCATAGGAGCGATCAGTCGAAAATCAAGTCTTAGTATGAAAATCTTTTTTGTTGTTTGAGATAACTGAATTAAACTGACAGAATATGCATATGGGATGGTCCCATACATACTGACCAAATTTGGTGGGAATCGAACTTCTATATCATATAGCTCCCATAGGAACAATCAGTTGAAAATCAAGTCTTAGTATGGAAAACTTTTTTGCAGTTTGAGATATTTCAACCAAACTGACAGAATATGCATAAAAGATGGTCCCATACATACTGACTAAATTTGATTGAAATCGGATTACTATATCATATAGCTGCCATAGGAGCGATCAGTCGAAAATCAAGTCTTAGTATGAAAATCTTTTTTGTTGTTTGAGATAACTGAATTAAACTGACAGAATATGCATATGGGATGGTCCCATACATACTGACCAAATTTGGTGGGAATCGAACTTCTATATCATATAGCTCCCATAGGAACAATCAGTTGAAAATCAAGTCTTAGTATGGAAAACTTTTTTGCAGTTTGAGATATTTCAACCAAACTGACAGAATATGCATAAAATATGGTCCCATACATACTGACCAAATTTGATTGAAATCGGATTACTATATCATATAGCTGCCATAGGAACGATCAGTCCAAATAAAGTCTTAGTATGAAAATCATTTTGTTGTTTGAGATATCTTTATAATAAGTACGGGGTCTCCGACAGCACTACGCTCGACTGTACACCGCCGACTAGTTTTTTTATAAATGTTTTAAATTCAATTAATTTGTTAGTAGATGATCTTTAAGGTTTCTTTTTTAAAGTTATGCAATTTTAAAAGATTGTAGGCGAAATCCAGACTGCAAAATAAAGGTCGTGTAGCTTAACACATGTGCATTTGTCAAACTCGTATCGTAGTATTCGGTGGCCTAGTGTGATCAGCATCCGTCAAAATTGCAGTTTTCGGGGTCGCAGGTTCAACTCCCAGTGTAAGCAGTTTTTAGTCCTGTCCAACTCTGGTCACAGTCTTTATTTTGTCTTAAGATTCATCAATTTTGTCCTGACATTTTTTATTAATGTTGCATTTTAACATCAATTCAATGTTAATATTTGGCTTTTTTGGTTATTATGAGAGGTGTGGGAAATGCACTTATCGCTGTCTCGCTTTCTCTAATACTGAAATCAATTTATTTCGTGCATTTATTTTAAGCGTCTGTTAAATCTGATGATGTGCTTTAATAAATCATTTAAAATATCTCTAATGTTAATGTATCATCATTATATTTAGGTGAAATATATATACTAAAACATTTTAATTATGTAGCGACTTTTAATATTTTATTTTAAGCAGTGTTTGCTTTTGCATAGTAAGTACGGGGTCTCCGACAGTCGAGTATGCTCGACTGTAGCACCGCCGACTAGTTTCACCTAAATTCATCATAAATTGCCTTCTTTCTGGGGTTTTTGTTTTATTTGTTAAACATTTACCAAGTTATTTTTTTGAATTTATATGTAAAACTAAGTGTTATTAGTCACAAAATTGGATATCAGAAATTTTCGGGGCATGAAAATGTTTTCGTCACTAGAATTTTACCGTATTTTTGACGTATTTTCAATATTCTCCCATTTTAAGAGTTGAATTTTGGCGAACTGAAAAACTGTTTTCGTCTTTAAATCGTTTCCATTTTCAAAAGTTCCAAAATTGGCAGTAAAGAATTCTTTTTGGATACAATTTAATTGAATCTAAAAAAAGCCAGATTTTCGGATAGAAGATGTTTGAGATTTTTCCCGGCTGAAACCGTTAAAAACCAGACAAACCTATCCGAAAAAAAGCGAAATTGGCATCACTGTTAAGAACCCTGAGACCCCACCCCCTACCCTGCCACACCCCCTGCCCTTGTCAGAGTTGAGCCCTTAACCCGTTCCCTTCCACCTCTTCCCACTTTCCACTTTCCACTTTCCACTTCAAACGCAGACACGACACGACACGCATAAATCTCAGTTGAAGACAACGCGTCGTATGAGTTATGTCAAATGCAGAACTGACAACTGCCACCAGAGTTGCCATCATTAATAATATTTTTAGTTCAAGTGTTGAGGCAGCGGGGAGAGGGAGAGAGAGAAGCAAACTTACTTTCTCTCACTCACTCTCTCTCGCTCTCTCTCTCTCTCTCGCTCTCTCTCTTTGTGATCCCCATTTGGCAATTAATCAAGCCGACAACAGAATTTTGACAGTGCTTGCGGCCAGAGTTGACATTCCCTTCATTTTTGGGCTGCAACTCGATAACGATGACAATGACGATAACGATAACGTTGATTGCTTTGTGTATTATGTCAACTTCAGTTGGTAGCATGGCAAATGCTGTCACCTTAACTGCGTAAGATTGTAAGGGATACAAAAGATAGAGAGAGAGAGAGAAAGGGGGAGAGAGAGAGAGAGAGAGAGTTTTAGGCAGGGACCGTAACGATTATAATTTTTAAAATATAAATTATTAAATAAAAGTTAATTGTTGATTTTTATCAAAAAAAATTAAATGAAAACTTATATATTTCGATCTTAATAAATAAACTATAAAATAATAATTAAATTTAAATTTTTTATTTCAAAATAATAATTTAACTCTTATTTTAAATTTTTATTTTAGCAATTGAAAATAAAAGTTATTTTTCAATTTTTATTATAAAAAAAAATTATGTGTATGAGCATTAAATTAAAAAAGTCGTCATCAACGCGAGCTTTAGAACTATTTAGTGTTTTTTTTGTGCCGAAGTTTTGATGAATTTGAATTTAGTGCAGTGGCAGTGGTTCAAAATGCCAAAAGTCTGTCCCATCGGATCGGATCTCATAATTCTGCCGGCGCACAGTGGGGCCATTGCTCATTTTACTTTGCAAAAATCTTAACTTTTGAACCAAATGAGATAATTGAATAGTTTAAATGGCATATGATGGATAACTCTTCAACCTATTCAAGAAATTGCCACGCCTCCTAAATGCTTACTTATGGGCTATTAAAGTTGAAATTTGTAAAAAATTAAGTTTTATGGCACTTAAAAAAACATATTTTTTGCAATTTCTGATTTATTTTTGTTTTATTTTTAAGGTTTTAAAATTTTAAAATTATACTCAAAAAGTTTAAAAAAATTATTTTTTTTCAAAAATTATTTGCTTTTTCGGTGTGAAATTCTCATAATTCACACCAGGGATGGGCACGCAGTGGCTCCGGGAGCAGCGACTGTTCCCAACTATTTTGTTTGCCTATTCGGCGCCGTGAAGTCGCACAAAAGACTCGCTGATGATGTTGTTATTGTTGTGCTCCCGAATTCAGATTTCGTGCCCACCGCTGATTCACACCGAAAAATAAAAAAAATCAATATTAAACTTTGCCCTAATTTCAATGGCATCTATTTGATATGGTAGTCCGATTTCCACCAATCTGACATATTATGAATCTGTGGTAGTCTTCTACATCCAGACCAAATTTGGTTCACATCGGACCACGATATCATATAGCTGCCATTCATATTCATATTCATATTCATATTCATATTCATATTCATATTTATATTTATATTTATATTTATATTTATATTTATATTTATATTTATATTTATATTTATATTTATATTTATATTTATATTTATATTTATATTTATATTTATATTTATATTTATATTTATATTTATATTTATATTTATATTTATATTTATATTTATATTTATATTTATATTTATATTTATATTTATATTTATATTTATATTTATATTTATATTTATATTTATATTTATATTTATATTTATATTTATATTTATATTTATATTTATATTTATATTTATATTTATATTTATATTTATATTTATATTCATATTCATATTCATATTCATATTCATATTCATATTCATATTCATATTCATATTCATATTCATATTCATATTCATATTCATATTCATATTCATATTCATATTCATATTCATATTCATATTCATATTTATATTTATATTTATATTTATATTTATATTTATATTTATATTTATATTTATATTTATATTTATATTTATATTTATATTTATATTTATATTTATATTTATATTTATATTTATATTTATATTTATATTTATATTTATATTTATATTTATATTTATATTTATATTTATATTTATATTTATATTTATATTTATATTTATATTTATATTCATATTCATATTCATATTCATATTCATATTCATATTCATATTCATATTCATATTCATATTCATATTCATATTCATATTCATATTCATATTCATATTCATATTCATATTCATATTCATATTCATATTCATATTCATATTCATATTCATATTCATATTCATATTCATATTCATATTCATATTTATATTTATATTTATATTTATATTTATATTCATATTCATATTTATATTTATATTTATATTTATATTCATATTCATATTCATATTCATATTCATATTTATATTTATATTTATATTTATATTTATATTTATATTTATATTTATATTTATATTCATATTTATATTTATATTTATATTCATATTCATATTCATATTCATATTCATATTCATATTCATATTTATATTTATATTCATATTTATATTTATATTTATATTCATATTCATATTCATATTCATATTCATATTCATATTTATATTTATATTTATATTTATATTCATATTCATATTCATATTCATATTCATATTCATATTCATATTCATATTCATATTCATATTCATATTCATATTCATATTCATATTCATATTCATATTCATATTCATATTCATATTCATATTCATATTCATATTCATATTCATATTCATATTCATATTCATATTCATATTCATATTCATATTCATATTCATATTCATATTCATATTCATATTCATATTCATATTCATATTCATATTCATATTCATATTCATATTTATATTTATATTTATATTTATATTTATATTTATATTCATATTCATATTCACATTCATATTCATATTTATATTTATATTTATATTCATATTCATATTCATATTCATATTCACATTCATATTCATATTTATATTTATATTTATATTCATATTCATATTCATATTCATATTCATATTCATATTCATATTCATATTCATATTCATATTCATATTCATATTCATATTCATATTCATATTCATATTCATATTCATATTCATATTCATATTCATATTCATATTCATATTCATATTCATATTAGCGTGTCTTCGGCTGTTTGTGATCTCATTAGAGAGATGCCAGATCGCTCGAGTTGGGCAACTGTTAGCTCCAGTTCTGCAGTGATAGACAAGGATAAACGACATCAGCCCATCTCTTTTATTGTGCGAGCATAGAAATATCACATCAAATTGTATATTTACACCATATCAATTGAATATTTAACCACAGTGTTGCCATTATTCTCATGCCATTTTATCGATTGTTATTGCAATCAAAAATTGCCTTTAGGCATCGAAATGTTTTGAATATATTCATTATGTTCAGTGTGTAATTTGAAGTTCGTGCTTGAAATCAAAAATGATGATGGCAAATCAGAAATTGCACACAAATTACTTTTTGAGGCTACAGCTTCAGTTATGGGCACCTCAATATCATTATTTATTTATAGAAATAGATTATTAACTGAAAATAGAAATGTGCATTTCTCGTTTCGACTTGTATTTATTTTTTGTGTTGAGCACGTGGTTCCTGTGGACAGACAGACAGACAGACCAAAAAAAAAAGAACAAGTTGCTGCTTAAAGTTGTTGGCCAAGTTCTTGGACAAATACACACACACACACACACACACACTTACGAAAGTTGGCCCAAAGAAATTAAATTATTTGTTAGCAGCAAAATGTTGGAGGACATACAAAATTTGTGGAAGTTTGAGGCCCATGAAGGGCATTCTAGAAAAACGAGCATGACAACAAGGACATACAAGATTACATAATACATATAAACTTATACACACACACACACACACACACTCACACACACCCATACATACACATATGTATCAGGGGCAACAAGTGAAAATCCATTTGTTAGAGGAAATCGTGCAAAAAGCTTAAATACAAAGCTTAAACATAAGTAGCAAGGAGCACACACACACACACACACACACACACACATGGCTGACCCGGCAGTCAACCACACACACACACGGACACACATACATACACAGACATTCGGCTATGCATATGTGAAGCAGGGACTTAGGCAGAGCGAGAAACAGAGAGACAGAGAGAAAGAGAGAGAGAGAGAGCAAAGCTAAATGAAGCTGCCTTCGTTTGCCTTTTTTTGTGCCCTATACCCATTGGACATTGTGACATTGGGTATGCCACACTTGCAGGCATACCTGTTAAATACTAATCATTAAAGAGATAAACAGAATACTTTGTTTACATACCCAAAAATATGTCAAGTATAATATATGTTCTGAAAATTTCATGACAATACTTTGAAAGACAAGAGAGTTATAGGTCAAAAGTCTGGAAAAAAAAATAATGCAGACTTTTGTGGATAGACACAAGTTTCTAAAATCATAAATTAACCGCAGACGTAACTTCTTTTTATAAATAACTATAGCATCTACTGTACTCTTAGAACTTAGTAGACCCGACCATCTAAGTTTAAATCTATTATAAATATATAACTATCCTTAGCAGCTACTGTACTCATTGAACTCAGCAAGTATGACAGCTAGAGACACTAAGTTTGTTATGGACTGTTAAGCAGACCATATAAGTTTAAATCATACCTGTAAAATAATGATTAGTAATCATAATCATTAGCAATTCGACTATTTTTGTTTCAAAGTCAAACTAAAAATTAAATTACGATTATTTTGGTTTTGCTCAATTATTTAATGATTACGATAAGAAAAAATCAAAAAAAAATCCCAAATTATTACAATTATTCAAAAATAATCAGAAAATATCAAAAATAATCCTTCTTATTATTTCTGATTATTTTTGATTATTTCTGATTATTTATGACTACGAGTATTTAGTAAAAATCAAATTATTTAAAATTTTCACATTCAAAATAGCCAAAATAATCAGAAAAAATCTGAAAATAATCCGATATAATCAAAAAGATTATTATGATTATTTTTGATTTTTCCTGATTATTTTTGAATAATTGTAATCATTTTCTGGTTTTTTGTAATCGTAATCATTATATAATCACAAATTTTTCAACAGTGAATTATATAGTCCTTACGATTATTTCCAAAAATAATCGAATTGATTGGTAATTCTAATCAAAATATAACAGTTATGCTTGCAGGTAAGCTTGCTTAAAACTAAGCTGCTTGTTAACAGCTATAAACATGTCTTTAAACGAGACTTTATTTCCCTGTTTATGTGCTAATATTTCTATAAAGACTTAAGTTTTTCTCTTACATTTTAAATATCCCTAGCCGTTTACTTAATATCCCTGATCATGCCCAAAAATATCCTTTTCAAAATAATCGAGGGTTATTTTTCTAGTTTATTTGCAAATATCCCTTTATAGACTTAAATATCCCTTTTAGATTTTAAATATTACTTACCCTTTGTAAATATCCCTAATCATTCCCAGTTTATTTGCAAATATTCCAACATAGATTTAAATGTTTATCCCCGATTTCAGATTAAGAATTTTGTTTTTTTCTCGGGAACAAGTGTGCCAGTTTTTTTTTGCAAAAATTCCAATAAGAACTCAAATTTCCCTCTTAGGTCTCAAATGTCCCTGGTTGCAAATATTCCTTGTCGTTTCATACTATCCGTACTTAGACACAAATGTCCCTACCTTAGCGAAAATATCCCTGGCAGCATTTATATATCCGTTCTTAGGAGAAAATATACCATATACTAAATCTATATATACTAGATATGTATATTCGATCTACATTATACCAGATCAAAAATTCTGTTTTGTTCTCTGAGGGAAATGTCCCTAATGGGTCGCTAATATCCCAGCGGATAAAATAATCCTGACTAGGGCCAAAATGTCCCTACATCGCGGCAAATATCCCACCATAAAAAAAATGACCTTACAAGCAAATGTCTAGCTTATTTTGATATTCCTGCACCAAATGTCCCTGCTCATTCACAAATTTACCTTTCTATCTGGGATCAAACTCAAATATACCTCATTGGATAAAATTATTACTATATCAAAATATATATGAAAATATCCCGGAAAATTATCGCTTACAATTTATTGTTTGCTAAGAAACTTTCACTACAAATACTTACAGGGTATTTGCCAGTCGTGCACTAGCAATTAATGTAGTCCCATTTGTTGCTGTTGTTGTTTTACGTCTTACCTTTTAGCGTGTTTTACCGTTCGTTTCTTCTTCTTTATGGCAGCCTTCGCATAAAATGAGCAGCCAAAGTCTCCGCCTAAGTGTGTGTGCGTGTGTGTGTGTGTGTGTGTGTGTGTGTGTGTGTGTGTACACGCCTCAACTCCCTTGGGTAAATGTTCGTATTTAAAATATATGACCAAGAAATTTTCAAACATTATTTTTAAATTTTATATAAGTACGAGTATAAAAATGTATTTAGTTTTTTTTACGCCTGTCTAAAATCATTTATTTTTGGTTAAGTTGAGAAGAAAATGAGGAAAGGATTGGAAACTATAAAAATTGGTTGAAAAGCTGAATTTATAGTAGTTGAGAATGCATAAAAGCTGATTGCTATAAAACTCAGACACAGATTAGATGAGGGACAGTAAAAATGTCAAAGAATAAAAGCTGCTTGCTGTGAAGCTCAAACACAGATTAGACGAGGGACAGTAAAAATGTCAAAGAATAAAAGCTGATTGCTATTAAACTCAGACACAGATTAAACGAGGGACTTTAAAAATGTCAAAGAATAAGAGCTGATTGCTATGAAACTCAGACACAGAATAGTCGAGGTTTAGTAAAAATGTCAAAGAATAAAAGCTGCTTGCTGTGAAGCTCAAACACAGATTAGACGAGGGACAGTAGAAATGTCAGAGAATAAAAGCTTATTGCTATAAAACTCAGACACAGATAAGATGAGGGACAGTAAAAATGTCAAAGAATAAAAGCTGATTGCTTTGCAACTCAGACACAGAACAGATGAGAGACAGTAAAAATGTCAAAGAATAAAAGCTGATAGCTATGAAACTCAGACACAGAATAGACAAGGTACAGTACAAATGTCAAAGAATAAAAGCTGCTTGCTGTGAAGCTCAAACACAGATTAGACGAGGGACAGTAAAAATGTCAAAGAATAAAAGCTGATTGCTATTAAACTCAGACACAGATTGGACGAGGGACTCTAAAAATGTCAGAGAATAAAAGCTGATTGCTTTGCAACTCAGACACAGAACAGATGAGGGACAGTAAAAATGTCAAAGAATAAAAGCTGATAGCTATGAAACTCAGACACAGAATAGTCGAGGTTCAGTAAAAATGTCAAAGAATAAAAGCTGATTGCTGTGAAACTCAAACACAGATTAGACGAGGGACTCTAAAAATGTCAGAGAATAAAAGCTGATTGCTTTGCAACTCAGACACAGAACAGATGAGGGACACTAAAAATGTCAAAGAATAAAAGCTGATTGCTATGCAACTCAGACACAGACTAGTCGAGGGACACTAAAAATGTCAAAGAATAAAAGCTGCTTGCTGTGAAGCTCAAACACAGATTAGACGAGGGACAGTAAAAATGTCAGAGAATAAAAGCTGATTGCTATGCAACTCAGACACAGATTGGACGAGGGACTCTAAAAATGTCAAAGAAATAAAA
>JBAMBJ010003556.1:0-12708 GCA_037043495.1 Drosophila recens
TATTTATTTCAAATTTAAATTATTTTGAATTTGATTGGTTTTAATTGGTCAACTCACCAGATCGTCGGGATGCTTGAGGGCTAGTTTGAGCATGAACGACGGCACCTTCATCATGTCCACGCACATGGAGCGGTTGGCCAGCGCCTGCGAGGGATTCATCTCGCTGAGGGCCATGAGGAGCAGCAGACGCTGCTTGCCGTCGGGCGCCTCCTCGTCACAGTTGGCGATCACATGGGAGACGACGTCCCGATAGCAATCCGGGAAATTCGCGACCAGGGCACAAACAATGCGATGCCCGTTGGGCACCTGGACCAGGGCATCCGTCAGCTCCAGGATGTTGAGCAGCGAGGGCAGCTCGGCCAAAGCAATGCACAAAATATCCACCACCTCCTCCAAATAGATGCCATCATCCAGAATCTCCGAGTGCGCGGGCAAAGCACTTGGCGCGGGCTTCGTGTCCGCCGGGGAGGCGGAACTGGCGGAGCTCGTTGACGACGTCCCGACCTGTTGCTGCAGATTGAAGATCTCGGAGAGCACAACGCGCACCTTGCGCGCCACATCCGCCCGCTCGAAGCCCAGGGCAATGCCCGACTGCAAACCGTATTCCGGCTGCTGCTGCTGTTGTTGTTGTTGTTGTTGCTGCGAGGCGGGGGCGGCGTTGCCAGACGTGCTGGCGGCGGGATCAAAAAGCGACGCGTTCTTTTGTCGCGTCTGCAGCTCCTTCTTCAGATCGTTCTCCAGCTCATGGTAATTGACCTGCAGATAGGACACAATGCTGTTCACCACCTCGATGCCAATGAGCACGGCCAGTATTTGTTTGCGCGACTCCATCGACGTCTCCGTGTTGTCCAGCGGCGACAGCAGGCTCATCCGGACCAGGGATGGCAGCACCGGCCGTATCTCGTTCTCGGGATAACCGGCCAGGGATGTGATGTCCAGCGTCTGCATGGCGGCAAAGACGCGCGCCGTCACGTCGTACATTTTGACCGGCATCGGTCTGCGTAACCTGTTGCCAAATTGAATACTAGTCTCCGTATTTTGGCCAGCAATAAATCCGCTTTACAGTCTCTGATGTCGTGTATCGGCATCGATACATTGCAATACACTACATATATCGATATATGCACACCACTTTTGGTATTATTTAGCGCCAAATGTGCTACATGTTAGTGCTGTGACCGACTTTAATAAAAATCGATTCAGTTCAATTTTTTAAGAAGAGAAAAACGACTAAAAATCGATTTTTTTTTTAATAAAAACAAATTTGTTACTTGGTGTTTTTTTACTTTAATTAGTTTGCTTTTTTTGTAGTATTTATATTATTTATCACAATTTGTTTATGTTATTTAACAGTTCATCATAAATAAAAACAATGGAAAATAATTAAAATAAATTCAAAATTAAATAAATAAAATGACAAAAATTAACTTCATTTAATTCATATGAGAGATGGAAAAACTGCTATTCTTTACTACATTTTGTGTACTCAAACATACGCGCCCTTACGTTCCCAGTCACAAGTAGCATTTTCCTTTTTAAATAATCTATTTTTCTTAAAACAAAATCGATTTTTGCTCCACCAAAGAAAAAATCGATTTTATTAAAATCGGTCCCAGCACTATTAATGTTAATTATTCATACATTTCGATTAATTGCTTAGCATTCGATATCATCAAATATTTGTTGCCCTTATTATGCTTAATATATAATAAACAAATAATAAATAAACAAAATTTCAGCATTCGATACAAATTGATCTATCACAAACTTAAAGAAATTAATACAAATTTGATCGACTTTTTTCTACAGCATTGCCACTTATCAAAACTATCGCTGACTCTTTTTCGATGAACCAAAGCTGCCAGACGTTTCATCGTCAAAAGTAGTCGAATACATACATTTTCCATTCGGATTCAGCAGTCACTTTTTTTTTTACTCGCAAGTGAAGTTCGGACCGCAAAGAATAAATGTGAATAAAAATAAAAATAACGTGAAGAATCTATGTGAATTGTATGTTTTATGAATCAATTAGGGAAATTTGAAACAGCTACGTTTGCCGAGTAGGTAAGTGAAAGTTGGCAAAAGTGCAGTGTGAAAAACAGGCGGCAAAAAAAAGAAAATTCAACGTTCGGGAAAAATACATACATAGACCAACGCCCAAGTGCTCTCAAATGTACCCAATAAAAAAAAAGTATCTCAATATCCGAAATGTGGGACAGTCGTGTAACTCTCTATTAAATAACAAAAAAAATAATTAAAGATAAAGATATATGATCCAAGTACAATATATACTATATATACACATACATATATATATATACATACATCATACATATGCATACATACATACATACGTACATACATAATAAAAACATCATCGATTAAAATTGCCTGCCCCCGACTATCGCAGTCGCTGTCGGCGGCAGTCACAGTACGTTCCGTTCCGTTCGCTCTGCTGGCGTTGATGACATCATTCGGTGTTTTCAGTTCGTTTAGTATATGTGTGCGTGTGCGTGTGTGTGTGTGAGAGAGTCGTCGTCGAGTTGAGAGAGAGTGTACTACTACTACAGTGGTGTGTGGTTTATTACGCCTATGCCGTTACTGGGCTGCGTATCGAATTTGATGACTAAATAGATTAAAAGTACGATATATATTTACTACAAATACAAAAGTGTTCCTTTTCTTGCATCAAAATTGTGAATCAAATGAGAAAAACAAAACTGTAATCAAAACAAAAATGTGACACACTGTGCGTGCAAACTGATTGAGAAATTGACAAATACATAAATATATTCATATATGCCTCAGAATTGAGAGAAGTGCGATAAAAGACAATATTTGATCGAGAGATATATGTACATAACATATACATATGTTTTTTTTTCCTTTTTTTTACCACAAACATCTAATACTCGCTCAACGCTTGCCGTCTCTTTCTTACTTTTTTTCTTCACTCACACGCACATTGAGGCGAAATGCACTTTGAAATACAGTTACGTGCACACGCACGCACACACACATGCACACACGCCCCATGTAAAAATAGGAAATCCTTCCAAGAGGTCACGAGTTGAATTGAAGTTGTTTATCGATACATGGGAATGGGTGGAAGAGAATGAAAACTCAAATTGTGTGCGTGTGTGTGTGTGTGCTGCACTTGTCCATATTTCAAATACATACATATGTAAATATGTATGTGAGTGTGTATTTTTGGGGCCCACCTTGTTTATTAGCCCAAAAACAGAAGACAACAACAAAAAAACATGACAAATCAACGGCCATAACTCAAATTGTACAGTTGTAAGGTAATAGGCACGTACTGATGATGTAGCTACAAGCATACATACATATGCAAGCATACGCAATGTGTGTGTTTATGTATGTCGAGTGTGCTTATATGTACATATGTATGTATGTATGGAGAAGCCTCAAAATGATTTGAGCGATTGTTTGTTAAAACAAAAAGCTGAAAAAAAAAAAAGAATTACTTTAGCGCTGCCCCAAAACTGGTTTTCCACATAATATATACAAACACACACTGTAAAGCAACGCAATAAAAATGTTTTTCTTTTATTTTGTTGTTGTTGTTGTTGGTGGTTGTTTGCATTGAGAGTTAGTTTTGTTTTAATTACAGTGTGTGCAGTAACTGTTTTGACAAACATATTTTAGTAATTTTTCTTAGGTTTCAAAATATGTATTGTTGTTGTTGCCGCCCTGGATAATTGAACGACCAACAATTGCACAAGACTTGAAGAAGCCGCGCCTCTCGCTAATCAAATCAATGTGATGAACTCACTTTTAACAAGATCAACAACAACACACGCACACACACATTCATTGCGTACATGCACGCAAACACAAACACACATACATATGTACGTATGACATGCAGTCATAATTGCAAAGTTGAGTTCAAAACCTACCCCATTTATTTGAGAGTGACTGCTGTTGTCATCCTGCTCTCTCCGCTTTATTCTCATTAACTCTCAATTTTGCTACTTCTACTCTCCCTTGGTCAGTTCTGTCAATTTAGCTATTTCCCCGCCAGATGTAGCGGGTTGCAATTGGCAAATGCGGGATAAATTTTAAAATAGCGACTAGTGGAAATTATAGCTATTTTCAATATTGAAGAGATTCTGTTCCAATTTAAAGGATATCACAAGCTTTTGAACAAAAGTGTCCAACTTCGTGAATGCAGCAGGAAATAAAAGCTTTTCGGCACTGACATCATTTTCGCTAAGCCTTTTATTGCTGCTGTTTATAAAAAAATGGGGACCAATCAGACCTACATAAGTTCAGCTGCAGTAGACGATATGTTTGACGAACTTGAGAAGTTTTCAAAAATACTGGATTTAATAAATAAAAAAAAACCGTTTCACTACTCTAGCGTTTTTTTTTAGCTACCAACAAAATTCTCGCTCTTTTCAACAGCTAGTTTAGCTTTATTATGACCCGAAGAGTTGGCAGCACTGCTCTTGGGTTTTCCTTTTGCGTGCGTTTTGTTTGTGGCTACTGCTTGTTGTTGTTTGTTTGCTCTCTGTTTTCGTTGTGTTCGCTCTCCCGCGCTCTCTCAACTCTGTCGATTCTGTCGGCAAGTTTTAAGCTTCGTTTTCGTTATAATCAGCAAAATATTACGTAATAGATAATAGAGCTGCGGGAATGCGAATACGTGTGAGTTGTGTGTGTTTGTGTATGTTTTCATATGTAAATAAAGTTGTGTGCTAAAACCTATTGTTTTCTCTCATTCATTGTTGTTGTTCTTGTTGTTGCAAAATTAGCTCATGCCCATTGACAACACAAATTAAATCCGCTTTCCAGTGCAATTTGAAGTCTGATGTGTTATTTAAAAAAAAATTAGAGAAAAAACATAATTGCTTGCTACTATAAAATACATGCTTACACGCTTATGTATGTGTATATGTGTATATAGCGTGAAAGGGAATGACCTGCAGAGCATGGAATAAAGGTCAAAATACACTTGCAACTGAATGTGTGTGTGTGTGTACAAGTGTATACATATATGTATGTATAACAGTATGTATGACACATTTCGGTCATTCCGATAGTTTTTTTTTGTATTTTTTTTTTTTTGTGTGTGTTTGTGAATTGAATTTCCTGCAATTTCACCATTCCCCCACCCACCACCACTTGAAATTGAAATGTGAATTGAGAATAAAAAGAATAGAGATTGGCATTGCGGATGGGGCGTGATGTAATCGCGTTAACTGTCAACCTAAAATAATAAACAGTCACACACACACAGAGACACATAATTATACAGTTGCGGTCAAAAAAATAGTAGTGCGTGCAATGAATTTACAAAAACTTAAAATTTAATGACTTTTCATTTATCCAAATTTTTTATATAATTTTTTTAAGATAGGTTAATATATTGTTAATCTATCTGAGAAATAAAAGATAGTGAAAAGTTATTATTTTTCGACTAAGGAATTTTTTTCTTGCAATAGCCTGAAAAATGGGCGGTCAAAATAATAGTAGTGATGAACTTATTCAAATATTTTAATGATGAAAACGATCCAAAACTCCTTTTTTCTTATTTAAAAGGTTAGATATGTGAAATGCACTTAATAATTATCAAATTTAATAATTTGTTGTGAAGCCTTTATCTTGAATTACCGCCTTACAACGACGGATCATGGCTTTTACATCGTTCTGTTTGTATTGAGCTCCAGGCGCTCCTAGCGATCTTCCAAAGATGAATATTATTTGTTGGTTGATGCTTGGCAATATCCTTCTTTATATCGGACCACAAATTTTCAATGGGATTCAGATCGGGGGACCGTGGTGACCACTCCACTACATTAACTTTTTTCTGTGCGAACCATTCTTTCGAAGATTTGCTGATATGCTTTGGGTCTATGTCCAGTTGGAACCTCCAAATTATCGGCATATCATCTGAAAAATACGGTAGCATAGTGTCCTGCAGAATTTTCACTTGTTCGTGCCTTTCCATTATGGTTATGATCCATTATATGGGTTGGACCCAGTAATGTGAAAATGCGCCCAGGTTATTATTCCCATACCACAATGTTTGATGGTCCTGCAGGTGAATCTGGGCTGATATTCGGACTTTAACGGATACCTTACATGTTGTCAAGATCCTCGACCATAAAAAAAAATAATTTTGGACACATCCGACCACTAGAGGTTTCTTTATTTCTCTAGGGTCAGTTCAGATGATCCTTAGCAAATCGAATTCGCTTTTGGGCAGGTATATTTTTTAACAACGGAATTTTCCACGGGCTTCTTTCTGCCAGATTATTATTTCGCAAACATCTAAGAATGTTTTACACACTTTGGTCCATACCAAAGTTCTTTTTTATAAGTGCTGCAGGAGCAAAAGGGTCGCGCTTCAAGAACCTCACTACTTTTGTCACTAGTCTTTTGGCCATGGATCGAGGTCTTCCACATTTATCCTATTTTGGCGACTACTTAATGGCGTTTCTGATTATGGTTGGCAATCATCTAATCAAATTTTTCCACTTCCTTAAACGTTATCCTTTTAGAAATAAATTTTTTATAGGAGCACGCTTTTCTGGAATGCAATGCTTGCCACGCCCCATTGTAACAACTCTAAGCTAAATATTTTTTATACAATTTATAGAAAATTATCAAATTACAATCATAAATATCAAATCAAGTGCCTTTCCTGCTTAATATCCTTTTTTTCCACTTTTAATGCATTCACTACTATTATTTTGACCGCCCATTTTTCAGACTATTACAAGAAAAAAATTGCTAAGTCGAAAAATAATAACTGTTCACTATCTTTGATTCCTCAGATTTATTAACAATATAATAACGTATCTTAAAAAAATTAAATAAAAAATTTGGATAAATTAAAAGTCTTTGAATTTTGAGCTTTTGTAAATTCATTGCACGCACTACTATTTTTTTGACCGCAGCTGTATGTATGCATGTATATGTGTATGTAATTACAGTGAGTGACAATTGTCAGCGGCCAGTTGACCCAGGCGCGACCCGCGGGCCACTCAATGTGACGCCATTGTGTTTTTATGAATCGGCCTAAAGAGAAGCAGGGGGAGGGGGCAAAAGGGAGAGTGTGTGTGTGAGAAAGAGAGAGAGAGTGAAAGAGAGTGACGGAAATAGAAAGGGGGGCACCACCCACTAAACATGATATTTTTTCCAAATTAAATTCATATTTAAATTATTTAATTACAGTGAACCACTAATGTCTTCATACAGCATAAATTTGTAAAAATTGCAATTTGATGCGGGTATCTTGTATTAATCTTTTATTCAATTAAATCCCGTTCTAATGATGCAAAATTTTCATTAACCCATTAAGTACCCATCGGAAATTTTGAATTTGAAAAATATTTTGATGCAGAAAAATGCCTAAAATAATTCTAAGAGTGACTGCATAAAAATTTTTTGCTAGTATTTTGTATAATTTTTTGAAAACTGCAAAAAATTTAGGAAAAAAGTTGAAAAATTTACCTTTTTTTAAAATTCAAAATTTTCAATGGGTACTTAATGGGTTAATGAAATTTTAAATCATTAGATGGGGATTTAATTGAATAAAATATTAATATAAGATACCCGCATCAAAACATCTTTATCATACACAATTTTTACTAATTTATGCTGTATGAAGACATTAGTGGTTCACTGTACATACTTAACGAAAATTAATTAAATTAAATATAAAAAAAAAAAATTAAAAAGTGAATTGATTTTATCTCATATAATAAATAAATACAGTCGAACTTCCCTAACTCGAATCACCATTATCCACGAAAAAAGTTCGAGTTAGGGAGACTTCGAGTTAGGGAATTTTTTTTTTTAGTTTTTTAAATGAAACTACAATTTCATTCATTCATAAATACATTTCAAATTGCAAATTTTTCTTGTTATTTTCAACAAAAAAAATTGCAGTTTGTTCAAGTCCTGTCGATATTCTCAAAAATAGGTTTTATCGTTCTTTTACTGTATCCAGAAGATGTTCCCGAATCAAATGACATAATTAATTTTCAATTTTTTAATATAATTTAAGCTGGACCACTTTTCAATTTCTTAAAGAGATAAAAATTTGAATACACGTGCTGGTGCCATGATAAAAATTATTGAGCTGGTGCGCTGACAAAGAAGTACATTTCGAGCATCTTTCCTATAGCAATTTCACAAGCCTAAAAAATTGTTGATGCAATATTTTATCATATTACATCACCATATGTTAATGTACATCACTATTACATATCCAAACGATCCGTTAACAAAAGCATAAAGCAGAAAAGAAAAAAAAATTCAAACTTTATTGGAGATTTTCCCGAAAAATTCGACTTACAGAAGTACGGGCCAATACTTTTGTTCGAGTTAGGGAGAAATTCGAGTTAGGGAAGTTCGAGTTAGGGAAGTAGAACTGTATGGAATTTGTCTAGTAAACGCTATTGCCACTCGATTTTGTTCGAGTTAGAGAAACTTCGAGTTAGGGAAGTTCGAGTTAGGGAAGTTCGACTGTATGTATATTTTTTTGTATTCCCTCTATTTTTGCAGTTATTCTTTGAGATTTGTTTTCGACTTTGGGAATTTAGGAATATAAACAAACATAAAATTGAATTCTTTGCGGTAGAAGAAATACAAAAAAAGAAATTGAAATTGAGGAGACAAAGCTGCTGACAACAAAATGACGACGGACATTTCAATTGTTCGATGGGATCCGAGTCAGGGTCCTGGCAACGAATATATCGATGAATACGAATACGATGGCGGCAACTCGAGTTCCCGTTTATTCGAGAGATCCCGCATCAAGGCATTGGCCGAGGAGCGCGAGAGCGTACAGAAGAAGACATTCACCAAATGGGTTAATTCGCATTTGTGCCGTGTCAATTGCCGCATCGCCGATCTCTATGTGGACATGCGGGATGGCAAGCATCTGATCAAGCTGCTGGAGGTTCTATCCGGCGAACGTTTGCCCAAGCCAACCAAGGGCAAGATGCGCATACACTGCCTGGAGAATGTGGACAAGGCATTGCAGTTCCTTCGCGAACAGCGCGTCCATCTCGAGAACATCGGCTCCCACGATATTGTCGATGGCAATGCCTCCCTCAATCTCGGTCTCATCTGGACCATTATCTTGCGCTTCCAGGTAAGCAGACCGGCTCGCACATTACAAAATTTCTCGAAAAATAACACTGAGAAAAAAAGGTTGCTTTTTAAAAGGAATGAGTTTTTTTTTTGTTTAGATAATTCTTTATTTTTTTTTTCGTTTTTAATAGAGCTTAAAAAAATTGTAGGTACTTCCAGAATAACATAGAAATTTGGTTGCTCTTTTGGTCAAATATTTTTTTTTGGTTTTTTAGATAAAAATTGATGTTTCCTAGGTAAGAAGACCAGCTCACACTACAAAATGTATTGAAAAATAACTGTTTAAAAAGTTGTTGTTTAAATGGAATGATTTTTTTTTTTAGATAATTCTTTATTTTTGTTTTCGTTTTTAAAAGAGCTTAAAAAATTGGTAAGGGTCCATAATATGCGGAACACTTCCAAAAAAAAAAAAAAAAAAATCGAAAATTAGATGGCGATTTTTGATGAATTTAGGTGCAAAATATTTGCGTGTCTTTTCTAGTTTTTTTTTAAATTAATTTTGAAATTTTAATGCAAAATTAACTTTTTTCATAGTTGTTTTGTGCATATTGACTTAAAAAAGTTCATTTTGCACTAAAATTTCAAAATTAATTTACAAAAAAAAACTAGAAAAGACCCGGAATTCATTCATCATAAATCGACCTCTAATTTTCGCTGGTTCACAGCTTTTAAAAAAAAGTGTTGGTTAAAAAAGGATCGAGTGCCACGGCTTTCAAAGAAAATTTATTCTAGTTTTTTTTATTTTTAATATCTCGTGTTTCAAAGACGCGAAAATTTACAAATTAATTCAAATTTACATCAAGGATAGAAAAACTTTAAAAATTAATTAAAAACTAAGTAACTTTTTTTTGTTTTGATTTTATTACGATTAATTTTTTTAATTAGATAGGAAACTAAGAATATTGGAAATATAGTTTTGATGATAATTGTAAGCTAATCTTGTGATAATTTTAAATAGATCCAAGATATTACCATTGAGGAGGTGGACAAAAATGTTTAATTAATTTTTTAAATTAGATAGGAAACTAAGAATATAAGAAATATAGTTTTGATCTGCGGTGGGCACGCAGTGGCTCCGGGAGCAGCGGCTGATCCCAACTTAGGTAGACTCTAATAGGGTTGTTGTTGTAGTGCTCCTGAATTCAGATTTCGTGCCCTCCGCTGTTTTTTGATGATAATTGTAAGCTAATCTTGTGATCATTTTCAATGTGTATTAGATCCAAGATATTACCATTGAGGAGGTGGACAACAAGGAGACAAAGTCGGCCAAGGATGCCTTGTTGCTGTGGTGCCAGATGAAGACCGCGGGCTATCACAATGTGAACGTGCGAAACTTTACAACATCGTGGCGAGATGGCCTCGCCTTTAATGCGATCATACACAAACACCGTCCAGATTTAGTGCAATTCGAGAAACTATCGAAAACGAGTGCGATCCACAATTTGAACAATGCCTTCGATGTGGCTGAGGATAAATTGGGATTGACCAAATTGCTTGACGCCGAGGATGTTTATGTGGAGCATCCGGATGAGAAATCGATCATCACCTATGTGGTCACCTATTATCATTACTTTAGCAAACTGAAGCAGGAGACAGTGCAGGGCAAGCGGATTGGCAAAGTCGTCGGCATTGCCATGGAGAATGATAAGATGATTCATGACTATGAGCATTTCACCAGCGATCTTCTCAAATGGATCGAGACAACGATACAATCGCTGGGCGAGCGTGAATTTGAGAATTCACTGGCCGGCGTTCAAGGCCAATTGGCACAATTCTCCAATTATCGGACGATCGAGAAACCGCCCAAGTTTGTGGAGAAGGGCAATCTGGAGGTTCTGCTCTTTACACTGCAATCCAAGATGAGGGCCAACAACCAGAAGCCCTATACACCAAAGGAAGGTAAGTTTTCGTTGCCACAAAAGTTTTCTAACTTAAAAATTACATTATAGAATTTTATATTTGAAAAAAAGTATATATTTTTTTTGATTTCTACTCCATATTTGCGATCAAAAATGAATTTCAACGATTATTCACTAAAAAATCGTTTAATCGTTATATGTATATATTTTCACCACGATTAGGCAAGATGATATCCGATATTAACAAGGCCTGGGAGCGTCTCGAGAAGGCGGAGCACGAGCGCGAGCTGGCGCTGCGCGAGGAGCTGATCCGCCAGGAGAAGCTGGAACAGCTGGCGGCCCGTTTCGATCGCAAGGCGTCGATGCGCGAGACTTGGCTATCGGAGAACCAACGTCTCGTCAGCCAGGACAATTTCGGTTTCGATCTGGCCGCCGTTGAGGCGGCTGCGAAGAAGCACGAGGCCATCGAGACCGATATCTTTGCGTATGAGGAGCGTGTTCAGGCCGTTGTGGCCGTTTGCGATGAGCTGGAGTCGGAGCGTTATCACGATGTCAAGCGGATTCTGTTGCGCAAGGATAACGTGATGCGACTGTGGACCTATCTGCTGGAACTGTTGCGGGCGCGTCGCATGCGCTTGGAGATCTCGTTGCAGCTGCAGCAGAACTTCCAGGTATGTGTCTTTGGCCTACAATCGATAGCAAAAATGTCGATGTATCGATACATTTATTTGTTGTGTAATACTTGTGATTTTTACTCGATATTTTTAGACAACGGTAACAATACCGATATCATTTTGCGAATGAATACTCATAATTGAAATTATTGCGCGATATTTTTAGCCGATAACTTTTACCTTTACTTTTTTTTAATTTAAACGATAATATTGAATATATTTCGCTATAATTTTAATCGATAACTTTCATATTTAATATTTAATATATTATTTTTAATATGAGCGATATTTTTGTAAGTGATAATATTGAAATGGTTGCGCGATAATTTTAACCGATAACTTTCAGCTTTGATTTTTAATCTATTAAGCCTAGTACCGACGTGAGATAAATTTTTAGCGGCGGAAAATGGTCAATATTTCGCTGTCGACGAGCGTAAAGCCAGAGTTGCCAATGCAACACGAAAAAATAACATAAAATTGAATGGTAACTCTATGCGTCAACAGCGGTTTATTTTAAATATGAACATGCAGAACTGATTTTGATAAAAAGAGGAGATAATAGGCAATGAAAATGTAAATTATAGTTAATATAGGAGAAATATGCGACGGCACAGCGCGTATGAGCGAACCCATCGCCTTAGAACTTTTTACGTGGATTCTCCCTCTAAATTAATGAAAAAATACAAATATTGGCCTCTTTTCCACCTCGTTAATCAGCAGAATTTTGTCTGCTTTTTCAAAAAGAGTCAATTTGCTGTTTTTTGATCATTTTCCGGCCATTTCGTTTGAGTTATTGTGAGAGAGTGAGATAGCGAAACTCTAAACAATTCAATGTTTCGCTGGGCCTGTCAGCTAAATGCAAACAGTGCTGGAAAACGCCCGTTCCTTATCTGGCAACTCCGTTTTCAGTTTCAGTTTAGTTGACGTCCGGACCGACAAGCGGAGATAAATGTCGTCTTCTTCTTATTCACCTTACGCCAGCGTTTTTTTATATGGAGTTTGACCTTACGCTAGGCCTTTTTTCTGACGTCGGTACTAGGCTTAAG
>JBAMBJ010003557.1:0-10530 GCA_037043495.1 Drosophila recens
AAAATTGAGAGATAAATAAATGCAAATATTTATTTCAAATTTAAATTATGTATTTTAAATTTGATTGGTTTTCATTGGTCAACTCACCAGATCGTCGGGATGCTTGAGGGCCAGTTTGAGCATGAACGACGGCACCTTCATCATGTCCACGCACATGGAGCGGTTGGCCAGCGCCTGCGAGGGATTCATCTCGCTGAGGGCCATGAGGAGCAGCAGACGCTGCTTGCCGTCGGGCGCCTCCTCGTCGCAATTGGCGATCACATGGGAGACGACGTCCCGATAGCAATCCGGGAAATTCGCGACCAGGGCACAAACAATGCGATGCCCGTTGGGCACCTGGACCAGCGCATCCGTCAGCTCCAGGATGTTGAGCAGCGAGGGCAGCTCGGCCAAGGCAATGCACAAAATATCCACCACCTCCTCCAAATAGATGCCATCATCCAGAATCTCCGAGTGCGCGGGCAAAGCACTTGGCGCGGGCTTCGTGTCCGCCGGGGAGGCGGAACTGGCGGAGCTCGATGACGACGTCCCGACCTGTTGCTGCAGATTGAAGATCTCGGAGAGCACAACGCGCACCTTGCGCGCCACATCCGCCCGCTCGAAGCCCAGGGCAATGCCCGACTGCAAACCGTATTCCGGCTGCTGCTGCTGCTGCTGCTGTTGTTGTTGTTGCGAGGCGGGGGCGGCGTTGCCAGACGTGCTGGCGGCGGGATCGAAAAGCGACGCGTTCTTTTGTCGCGTCTGCAGCTCCTTCTTCAGATCGTTCTCCAGCTCATGGTAATTGACCTGCAGATAGGACACAATGCTGTTCACCACCTCGATGCCAATGAGCACCGCGAGTATTTGTTTGCGCGACTCCATCGACGTCTCCGTGTTGTCCAGCGGCGACAGGAGGCTCATCCGGACCAGGGATGGCAGCACCGGCCGTATCTCGTTCTCGGGATAACCGGCCAGGGATGTGATGTCCAGCGTCTGCATGGCGGCAAAGACGCGCGCCGTCACGTCGTACATTTTGACCGGCATCGGTCTGCGTAACCTGTTGCCAAATTAATACTTAATTTTGGCCAGCTATAAATCCGCTTTACAGTCTCTGATGTCGTGTATCGGCATCGATACATTGCATTACACTACATATATCGATATATGCACACCACTTTTGGTATTATTTAGCGCCAAATGTGCTACATGTTAGTGCTGGGACCGATTTGGTGAAGTAAAAATCGATTTTGTTTTAAAGTAAATCGATTTTTTTAAAAAATGACACAAAATGTACTAAAGAATAGCTGCTTTTCCATCTTTTATATGAATTAAACTAGGTTAATTTTAGTCATTTGAATCTGAATTTATTTTATTTTGTTATTATTTTCCTTGTTTTTTTGTTGTTAATGATGAACTCTTAAATAACATTAAAAAATTGTGATAAGTTATATAAATACTACAACAACAACAAAAAACAGACCATTGAAAGTCATAAAAAAAAAGGTTAACATATTTCTTCAATTAAAAAAAATCATTTTAAAACGATTTTTTCTTTTAAGAAATCGAATTGAATCGATTTAAAAAATCGTTAAGTCCCAGCTCTATTACATGCTAATTATTCATATATTTCGATTAATTGTAACATTCGATATCATCAAATATTTGTTGCCCTTCTTTTGCTTAATTTATAATAAACAAATAATAAAAAATTCAACGTTCGTCACAAATTAATATCCATCACAAACTTATAGAAATTAATACAAATGTCATAAATCTGATAGACTTTTTTCTACAGCATTGCCACTTATCAAAACTATCGCTGACTCTTTTTCGATGAACCAAAGCTGCCAGACGTTTCATCGTCAAAAGTAGTCGAATACATACATTTTCCATTCGGATTCAGCAGTCACTTTTTTTTTTACTCGCAAGTGAAGTTCGGACCGCAAAGAATAAATGTGAATAAAAATAAAAATAACGTGAAGAATCTATGTGAATTGTATGTTTTATGAATCAATTAGGGAAATTTGAAACAGCTACGTTTGCCGAGTAGGTAAGTGAAAGTTGGCAAAAGTGCAGTGTGAAAAACAGGCGGCAAAAAAAAGAAAATTCAACGTTCGGGAAAAATACATACATAGACCAACGCCCAAGTGCTCTCAAATGTACCCAATAAAAAAAAAGTATCTCAATATCCGAAATGTGGGACAGTCGTGTAACTCTCTATTAAATAACAAAAAAAAAACTTAAAGATAAAGATATATGATCCAAGTACAATATATACTATATATACACATACATATATATACATACATCATACACATGCATACATACATACATACGTACATACATAATAAAAACATCATCGATTAAAATTGCCTGCCCCCGACTATCGCAGTCGCTGTCGGCGGCAGTCACAGTACGTTCCGTTCCGTTCGCTCTGCTGGCGTTGATGACATCATTCGGTGTTTTCAGTTCGTTTAGTATATGTGTGCGTGTGCGTGTGTGTGTGTGAGAGAGTCGTCGTCGAGTTGAGAGAGAGTGTACTACTACTACAGTGGTGTGTGGTTTATTACGCCTATGCCGTTACTGGGCTGCGTATCGAATTTGATGACTAAATAGATTAAAAGTACGATATACATTTACTACAAATACAAAAGTGTTCCTTTTCTTGCATCAAAATTGTGAATCAAATGAGAAAAACAAAACTGTTATCAAAACAAAAATGTGACACACTGTGCGTGCAAACTGATTGAGAAATTGACAAATAAATATATTCATATATGCCTCAGAATTGAGAGAAGTGCGATAAAAGACAATATTTAATCGAGAGATATACATAACATATACATATGTTTTTTTTTTCCTTTTTTTTTTACCACAAACATCTAATACTCACTCAACGCTTGCCGTCTCTTTCTTACTTTTTTTTTTCTTCACTCACACGCACATTGAGGCGAAATGCACTTTGAAATACAGTTACGTGCACACGCACGCACACACACATACACACACGCCCCATGTAAAAATAGGAAATCCTTCCAAGAGGTCACGAGTTGAATTGAAGTTGTTTATCGATACATGGGAATGGGTGGAAGAGAATGAAAACTCAAATTGTGTGCGTGTGTGTGTGTGTGCTGCACTTGTCCATATTTGAAATACACACATACATATGTAAATATGTATGTGAGTGTGTATTTTTGGGGCCCACCTTGTTTATTAGCCCAAAAACAGAAGACAACAACAAAAAAACATGACAAATCAACGGCCATAACTCAAATTGTACAGTTGTAAGGTAATAGGCACGTACTGATGATGTAGCTACATGCATACATACATATGCAAGCATACGCAATGTGTGTGTTTATGTATGTCGAGTGTGCTTATATGTACATACATATGTATGTATGGAGAAGCCTCAAAATGATTTGAGCGATTGTTTGTTAAAACAAAAAGCAGAAAAAAAAAATGAATTACTTTAGCGCTGCCCCAAAACTGGTTTTCCACATAATATATACAAACACACACTGTAAAGCAACGCAATAAAAATGTTTTTCTTTTATTTTGTTGTTGTTGTTGTTGGTGGTTGTTTGCATTGAGAGTTAGTTTTGTTTTAATTACAGTGTGTGCAGTAACTGTTTTGACAAACATATTTTAGTAATTTTTCTTAGGTTTCAAAATATGTATTGTTGTTGCCGCCCTGGATAATTGAACGACTAACAATTGCACAAGACTTGAAGAAGCCGCGCCTCTCGCTAATCAAATCAATGTGATGAACTCACTTTTAACAAGATCAACAACAACACACGCACACACACACATTGCGTACATGCACGCAAACACAAACACACATACATATGTATGTATGTATGACATGCAGTCATAATTGCAAAGTTGAGTTCAAAACCTACCCCATTTATTTGAGAGTGACTGCTGTTGTCATCCTGCTCTCTCCGCTTTATTCTCATTAACTCTCAATTTTGCTACTTCTACTCTCTCTTGGTCAGTTCTGCCAATTTAGCTATTTCCCCGCCAGTTGTAGCGGGTGGCAATTGGCAGATGCGGAATAAATTTTGAAATAGCGACTAGTGGAAATTATAGCTATTTTCAATATTGAAGAGATTCTGTTCCAATTTAAAGGATATCACAAGCTTTTGAACAAAAGTGTCCAACTTCGTGAATGCAGCAGGAAATAAAAGCTTTTCGGCACTGACATCATATTCGCTAAGCCTTTTATTGCTGCTGTTTATAAAAAAATGGGGACCAATCAGACCTACATAAGTTCAGCTGCAGAAGACGATATGTTTGACGAACTTGAGAAGTTTTCAAAAATACTGCATTAAATAATTAAAAAAAATCGTTTCATTACTCTAGCGTTTTTTTTTAGCTACCAACAAAATTCTCGCTGTTTTCAACAGTTAGTTTAGCTTTTTTATGACCCGAAGAGTTGGCAGCACTACTCTTGGTTTTCCTTTGCGTGCGTTTTGTTTGTGGCTACTGCTTGTTGTTGTTTGTTTGCTTGCTCTCTGTTTTCGTTGTGTTCGCTCTCCCGCGCTCTCTCAACTCTGTCGATTCTGTCGGCAAGTTTTAAGCTTCGTTTTCGTTATAATCAGCAAAATATTACGTAATAGATAATAGAGCTGCGGGAATGCGAATACGTGTGAGTTGTGTTTGTGTATGTTTTCATATGTAAATAAAGTTGTGTGCTAAAACCTATTGTTTTCTCTCATTCATTGTTGTTGTTCTTGTTGTTGTTGCAAAATTAGCTCATGCCCATTGACAACACAAATTAAATCCGCTTTCCGCAGTGCAATTTGAAGTCTGATGTGTTATTTAAAAAAAAAAAAAGAAAGAAAAAACATAATTGCTTGCTACTATAAAATACATGCATACACGCCCATGTATGTGTATATAGCGTGAAAGGGAATGACCTGCAGAGCATGGAATAAAGGTCAAAATACACTTGCAACTGAATGTGTATGTGTGTGTGTGTGTATACAAGTGTATATATGTATGTATAACAGTATGTATGACACATTTCGGTCATTCCGATAGTTTTTTTTTGTTTTTTTTTTTTTTTGTGTGCTTGTGAATTGAATTTCCTGCAATTTCACCATTCCCCCACCCACAACCACCACCACCACCTGAAATTGAAATGTGAATTGAGAATAAAAAGAATAGAGATTGGCATTGCGGATGGGGCGTGATGTAATCGCGTTAACTGTCAACCTAAAATAATAAACAGTCACACACACACAGAGACACATAATTAGATGTATGTATATGTGTATGTAATTACAGTGAGTGACAATTGTCAGCGGCCAGTTGACCCAGGCGCGACCCGCGGGCCACTCAATGTGACGCCATTGTGTTTTTATGAATCAGCCTATAGAGAAGGAGGGGGAGGGGGCAAAAGGGAGAGTGTGTGTGTGAGAAAGAGAGAGAGAGAGAGAGAGAGAGTGAAAGAGAGTGATGGAAATAGAAAGGGGGGCACCACCCACTAAACATGATATTTTTTCCAAATTAAATTCATATTTAAATTATTTAATTACATTGAACCACTTATGTATTCATACAGCATAAATTTGTCAAAATTGCTTAATTTAAAGATGTTTTGATGCGGGTATCTTGTATTAATATTTTATTCAATTAAATCCCGTTCTAATGATGCAAAATTTTCATTAACCCATTAAGTACCCATCGGAAATTTTGAATTTGAAAAATATTTTGATGCAGAAAAATGCTTCAAACAATTCTAAGAGTGACTGCATAAAATATTTTTGCTAGTATTTTTTATAATTTTTTGAAAACTGCAAAAGATCGAGGAAAAATGTTAAAAAATTGACTTTTTTTAAAATTCAAAATTTTCAATGGGTACTTAATGGGTTAATGAAATTTTACATCATTAGAACGGGATTTAATTGTAAAAAAGATTAATATAAGAAACCCGCATCAAAACATCTTTATTATACACTATTTTGACAAATTTATGCTGTATGAACACATTTGTGGTTCACTGTACATACTTATCGAACATTAATTAAATTAAATATAAAAAAAAAAATTAAAAAGTGAATTGATTTTATCTCATATAATAAATAAATATGTATATTTTTTTATTCTCTCTATTTTTGCAGTTATTCTTTGAGATTTGTTTTCGACTTTGGGATTTTAGGAATATAAACAAACATAAAATTGAATTCTTTGCGGTAGAAGAAATACAAAAATACAAGAAATTGAGGAGACAAAGCTGCTGACAACAAAATGACGACGGACATTTCAATTGTTCGATGGGATCCGAGTCAGGGTCCTGGCAACGAATATATCGATGAATACGAATACGATGGCGGCAACTCGAGTTCCCGTTTATTCGAGAGATCCCGCATCAAGGCATTGGCCGAGGAGCGCGAGAGCGTACAGAAGAAGACATTCACCAAATGGGTGAATTCGCATTTGTGCCGTGTCAATTGCCGCATCGCCGATCTCTATGTGGACATGCGGGATGGCAAGCATCTGATCAAGCTGCTGGAGGTTCTATCCGGCGAACGTTTGCCCAAGCCAACCAAGGGCAAGATGCGCATACACTGCCTGGAGAATGTGGACAAGGCATTGCAGTTCCTTCGCGAACAGCGCGTCCATCTCGAGAACATCGGCTCCCACGATATTGTCGATGGCAATGCCTCCCTCAATCTCGGTCTCATCTGGACCATTATCTTGCGCTTCCAGGTAAGCAGATCAGCGCACACTACAAAATTTATCGAAAAATAACACTGAGACAAAAAGGTTGCTTTTTAAAAGGAATGCATTTTTTTTAGATAATTTTTTATTTTGGTTCGTTTTTAATAGAGCTTAAAAAAATGTAAGGTACATCCATAATAACATAAGAATTCGTTTGCTCTTTTGGTGAAATATTTTTTTTGGCTTTATTTTTTCTATAAAAATTAATATCTCCTAGGTAAGAAGACCAGCTCACACTACAAAATGTATCGAAAAATAACACTGAGAAAAAAAGTTGCTGTTGAAATAGAATGATTTTTTTTTTTTTAGATAATTCTTTATTTTTGTTTTCGTTTTTAAAAGAGCTTAAAAAAATTGGTAATAAAAAATTTATATAAAAAATAAAAATCAAAAATTGGGTGGCGATTAGAGGTTTACGCCGATTATGTTAGCTTCGGCGGCGGCGGAGAGGCCAGAAATAACCGGCGGCGGCGGCTTAGCCGGCAGAGAGGACCGGCGGCGGCGGCGGCCAAGCCGCCGTTGAATTTGTCGGCGGCGGCGGCGTATGCAGTAATTTAATAAAATTTTCCCTTTTAAATTAAAAAAAAAGCCAGTAGAAATTTTTTACAAATTGCTAAAAAACAAAAAGTTTTTCAAAATCACTTTACAGTCATTTTCATAAACTTGATTTTACATTTGTAATTTAAAAAAAAGATTAAATGATTTAAAAAAAAATATTTCAAAATTTTTTTGATTTTTGCTTTTTAAAATTGTATTAAAAAGCTATGACGCCGGACGCCGCCGCCGCCGCCGCCGCGCCGATATTTCCGTGATTTGGCGGCGGCGCGTCAAAAAGACCAAAAATCGGCGGCGGCGGCGGCGTGGCGCGGCGGCGTAAACGTCTAGTGGCGATTAATGATGAATTTAGGTGCAAAAATTATTTCCGGGTCTTTTCTAGTTTTTTTTTTTTTTAATTTAATTAAGTAAAACTAATGCAAAATTAACTTTTTTCATAGTTGTTTTGTGCATATTGACTTAAAAAAGTGCATTTTGCACTAAAATTTCAAAATTAATTTAAAAAAAAAAGACCCGGAAATAATTTATCATAAATCGTTCTCTAATTGTCGCTGGTTAAAAAAGGATCGAGTGACACGGCTTTCAAAGAAAATATATTTTAGTTTTTTTTATTTTTAATATCTCGTGTTTCAAAGACGCAAAAATTTACAAAGTTATTCAAATTTACATCGAGGAAAAAAAAACTTTAAAAATTAATCAAAAACTAAGTAACTTTTTTTTGTTTTGATTTTGATGCGATTAATTTTTTTAATTAGATAGGAAACTAAGAATATTGGAAATATAGTTTTGATCTGCGGTGGGCACGCAGTAGCTCCGGGAGCATCGGCTGATCCCAACTTAGGTAGACTCTAATAGGGCTGTTGTTTTGATGATAATTGTAAGCTAATCTTGTGATCATTTTCAATGTGTATTAGATCCAAGATATTACCATTGAGGAGGTGGACAACAAGGAGACAAAGTCGGCCAAGGATGCCTTGTTGCTGTGGTGCCAGATGAAGACCGCGGGCTATCACAATGTGAACGTGCGAAACTTTACAACATCGTGGCGAGATGGCCTCGCCTTTAATGCGATCATACACAAACACCGTCCAGATTTAGTGCAATTCGAGAAACTATCGAAAACGAGTGCGATCCACAATTTGAACAATGCCTTCGATGTGGCTGAGGATAAATTGGGATTGACCAAATTGCTTGACGCCGAGGATGTTTATGTGGAGCATCCGGATGAGAAATCGATCATCACCTATGTGGTCACCTATTATCATTACTTTAGCAAACTGAAGCAGGAGACAGTGCAGGGCAAGCGGATTGGCAAAGTCGTCGGCATTGCCATGGAGAATGATAAGATGATTCATGACTATGAGCATTTCACCAGCGATCTACTCAAATGGATCGAGACAACGATACAATCGCTGGGCGAGCGTGAATTTGAGAATTCACTGGCCGGCGTTCAAGGCCAATTGGCACAATTCTCCAATTATCGGACGATCGAGAAACCGCCCAAGTTTGTGGAGAAGGGCAATCTGGAGGTTCTGCTCTTTACACTGCAATCCAAGATGAGGGCCAACAACCAGAAGCCCTATACACCAAAGGAAGGTAAGTTTTCGTTGCCACAAAAGTTTTCTAACTCAAAAATCACATTCTAGAATTTTTTATTTAAAAAAAAGGTTTAATTTTAAATGTTTGATATATTTAAAATATTTTAATGAAATAATAATGAAATTATGATTTTGAAACCGTAACCGTTAACCGGCATTAACCGATTGAAATTGGTAACCGTAACCGAAACAAAACTTTTTTATACCGAAACCCAACGTTTTTTTTTTAAATTATTTATGTGTAAAACTTAATAATATTCGTCACAAAATTGAATATCAGAAATTTTGGGGTATGAAAATGTTTTCGTCACTAGACTTTTACCTCGCAAAGAGGTTTTTTCTATAAGATTTAATTTTTATTTCAGCCATAATTTATGGATCTTAAAAGAAAATCTCTTGAAATTTTTGAATATTTGCTTTAAAATTCACATATCTTTTACATTTTTTTAAAAAAAGTTTTGTAAACCGAAGTCATACAAGTATTTTGAAACCGATAACTGCTACGTAACCGATAACCGAAAACCTAAATGTGAACATAACTGAAACCGATATTTTTTTCGGTTCGATACCCTGATTATAATTAATGAATTGAATGAAATTTGTAAATGTTATTTTATTATTTTTGTTAAATTAGATCAAAAAATATGAGTTTCAAATTATTTATATAAAAAAAATTAACAACAACATCGTTGGAAGCAGTCGCTGCTCCCGGAGCCACTGCGTGCCCACCGCTGTTTTAAAGTATATATATTTTTGAGTTCTACTCATATTTGCGATCAAAAATGAATTTCAACGATTATTCACTAAAAAATCAATTAATCGTTATATGTATGTATATTTTCACCACGATTAGGCAAGATGATATCTGATATTAACAAGGCCTGGGAGCGTCTCGAGAAGGCGGAGCACGAGCGCGAGCTGGCGCTGCGCGAGGAGCTGATCCGCCAGGAGAAGCTGGAACAGCTGGCGGCCCGTTTCGATCGCAAGGCGTCGATGCGCGAGACTTGGCTATCGGAGAACCAACGTCTCGTCAGCCAGGACAATTTCGGTTTCGATCTGGCGGCCGTTGAGGCGGCTGCAAAGAAGCACGAGGCCATCGAGACCGATATCTTTGCGTATGAGGAGCGTGTTCAGGCCGTTGTGGCCGTTTGCGATGAGCTGGAATCGGAGCGTTATCACGATGTCAAGCGGATTCTGTTGCGCAAGGATAACGTGATGCGTTTGTGGACCTATCTGCTGGAACTGTTGCGGGCGCGTCGCATGCGCTTGGAGATCTCGTTGCAGCTGCAGCAGAACTTCCAGGTATGTGTCTTTGGCCTACAATCGATAGCAAAAATGTACCGATATGTCGTTACATTTATTTGTTGTGTAATACTTGTGCATTTTTACTCGATTTTTTTGTAGACAACAGTAACAATACCGAAATTATTTTTCAAATGAAATTATTGCGCGATAGTTTTAGCCGATAACTTTTACCTTTACTTTTTTTTAATTTAAACGATATATGTATAAGCTAACGATAATACTGAATATATTTCGCTATAGTTTTAGCCGATAACTTACATATTTAATATATAATATTATTTTTAATATGAACGATAATAACGAAATTGTTGCGCGATCATTTTAATCGATAACTTTGAGCTTTGATTTTTAATTTTCTAAT
>JBAMBJ010003558.1:0-18177 GCA_037043495.1 Drosophila recens
AATTATGTGTCTCTGTGTGTGTGTGACTGTTTATTATTTTAGGTTGACAGTTAACGCGATTACATCACGCCCCATCCGCAATGCCAATCTCTATTCTTTTTATTCTCAATTCACATTTCAATTTCAGGTGGTGGTGGTGGTTGTGGGTGGGGGAATGGTGAAATTGCAGGAAATTCAATTCACAAGCACACACAAAAAAAAAAAAAACAAAAAAAAACTATCGGAATGACCGAAATGTGTCATACATACTGTTATACATACATATATACACTTGTATACACACACACACACATACACATTCAGTTGCAAGTGTATTTTGACCTTTATTCCATGCTCTGCAGGTCATTCCCTTTCACGCTATATACACATATACACATACATGGGCGTGTATGCATGTATTTTATAGTAGCAAGCAATTATGTTTTTTCTTTCTTTTTTTTTTTTAAATAACACATCAGACTTCAAATTGCACTGCGGAAAGCGGATTTAATTTGTGTTGTCAATGGGCATGAGCTAATTTTGCAACAACAACAAGAACAACAACAATGAATGAGAGAAAACAATAGGTTTTAGCACACAACTTTATTTACATATGAAAACATACACAAACACACACAACTCACACGTATTCGCATTCCCGCAGCTCTATTATCTATTACGTAATATTTTGCTGATTATAACGAAAACGAAGCTTAAAACTTGCCGACAGAATCGACAGAGTTGAGAGAGCGCGGGAGAGCGAACACAACGAAAACAGAGAGCAAGCAAACAAACAACAACAAGCAGTAGCCACAAACAAAACGCACGCAAAAGGAAAACCCAAGAGTAGTGCTGCCAACTCTTCGGGTCATAATAAAGCTAAACTAACTGTTGAAAACAGCGAGAATTTTGTTGGTAGCTAAAAAAAAACGCTAGAGTAATGAAACGATTTTTTTTAATTTATTTAATGCAGTATTTTTGAAAACTTCTCAAGTTCGTCAAACATATCGTCTTCTGCAGCTGAACTTATGTAGGTCTGATTGGTCCCCATTTTTTTATAAACAGCAGCAATAAAAGGCTTAGCGAATATGATGTCAGTGCCGAAAAGCTTTTATTTCCTGCTGCATTCACGAAGTTGGACACTTTTGTTCAAAAGCTTGTGATATCCTTTAAATTGGAACAGAATCTCTTCAATATTGAAAATAGCTATAATTTCCACTAGTCGCTATTTCAAAATTTATTCCGCATCTGCCAATTGCCACCCGCTACAACTGGCGGGGAAATAGCTAAATTGGCAGAACTGACCAAGAGAGAGTAGAAGTAGCAAAATTGAGAGTTAATGAGAATAAAGCGGAGAGAGCAGGATGACAACAGCAGTCACTCTCAAATAAATGGGGTAGGTTTTGAACTCAACTTTGCAATTATGACTGCATGTCATACATACATACATATGTATGTGTGTTTGTGTTTGCGTGCATGTACGCAATGTGTGTGTGTGCGTGTGTTGTTGTTGATCTTGTTAAAAGTGAGTTCATCACATTGATTTGATTAGCGAGAGGCGCGGCTTCTTCAAGTCTTGTGCAATTGTTAGTCGTTCAATTATCCAGGGCGGCAACAACAATACATATTTTGAAACCTAAGAAAAATTACTAAAATATGTTTGTCAAAACAGTTACTGCACACACTGTAATTAAAACAAAACTAACTCTCAATGCAAACAACCACCAACAACAACAACAACAAAATAAAAGAAAAACATTTTTATTGCGTTGCTTTACAGTGTGTGTTTGTATATATTATGTGGAAAACCAGTTTTGGGGCAGCGCTAAAGTAATTCATTTTTTTTTTCTGCTTTTTGTTTTAACAAACAATCGCTCAAATCATTTTGAGGCTTCTCCATACATACATATGTATGTACATATAAGCACACTCGACATACATAAACACACACATTGCGTATGCTTGCATATGTATGTATGCATGTAGCTACATCATCAGTACGTGCCTATTACCTTACAACTGTACAATTTGAGTTATGGCCGTTGATTTGTCATGTTTTTTTGTTGTTGTCTTCTGTTTTTGGGCTAATAAACAAGGTGGGCCCCAAAAATACACACTCACATACATATTTACATATGTATGTGTGTATTTCAAATATGGACAAGTGCAGCACACACACACACACGCACACAATTTGAGTTTTCATTCTCTTCCACCCATTCCCATGTATCGATAAACAACTTCAATTCAACTCGTGACCTCTTGGAAGGATTTCCTATTTTTACATGGGGCGTGTGTGTATGTGTGTGTGCGTGCGTGTGCACGTAACTGTATTTCAAAGTGCATTTCGCCTCAATGTGCGTGTGAGTGAAGAAAAAAAAAAGTAAGAAAGAGACGGCAAGCGTTGAGTGAGTATTAGATGTTTGTGGTAAAAAAAAAAGGAAAAAAAAAACATATGTATATGTTATGTATATCTCTCGATTAAATATTGTCTTTTATCGCACTTCTCTCAATTCTGAGGCATATATGAATATATTTATTTGTCAATTTCTCAATCAGTTTGCACGCACAGTGTGTCACATTTTTGTTTTGATAACAGTTTTGTTTTTCTCATTTGATTCACAATTTTGATGCAAGAAAAGGAACACTTTTGTATTTGTAGTAAATGTATATCGTACTTTTAATCTATTTAGTCATCAAATTCGATACGCAGCCCAGTAACGGCATAGGCGTAATAAACCACACACCACTGTAGTAGTAGTACACTCTCTCTCAACTCGACGACGACTCTCTCACACACACACACGCACACGCACACATATACTAAACGAACTGAAAACACCGAATGATGTCATCAACGCCAGCAGAGCGAACGGAACGGAACGTACTGTGACTGCCGCCGACAGCGACTGCGATAGTCGGGGGCAGGCAATTTTAATCGATGATGTTTTTATTATGTATGTACGTATGTATGTATGTATGCATGTGTATGATGTATGTATATATATGTATGTGTATATATAGTATATATTGTACTTGGATCATATATCTTTATCTTTAAGTTTTTTTTTTGTTATTTAATAGAGAGTTACACGACTGTCCCACATTTCGGATATTGAGATACTTTTTTTTTATTGGGTACATTTGAGAGCACTTGGGCGTTGGTCTATGTATGTATTTTTCCCGAACGTTGAATTTTCTTTTTTTTGCCGCCTGTTTTTCACACTGCACTTTTGCCAACTTTCACTTACCTACTCGGCAAACGTAGCTGTTTCAAATTTCCCTAATTGATTCATAAAACATACAATTCACATAGATTCTTCACGTTATTTTTATTTTTATTCACATTTATTCTTTGCGGTCCGAACTTCACTTGCGAGTAAAAAAAAAAGTGACTGCTGAATCCGAATGGAAAATGTATGTATTCGACTACTTTTGACGATGAAACGTCTGGCAGCTTTGGTTCATCGAAAAAGAGTCAGCGATAGTTTTGATAAGTGGCAATGCTGTAGAAAAAAGTCTATCAGATTTATGACATTTGTATTAATTTCTATAAGTTTGTGATGGATATTAATTTGTGACGAACGTTGAATTTTTTATTATTTGTTTATTATAAATTAAGCAAAAGAAGGGCAACAAATATTTGATGATATCGAATGTTAAGCAATTAATCGAAATATATGAATAATTAGCATGTAATAGAGCTGGGACTTAACGATTTTTTTAAATCGATTCAATTCGATTTCTTAAAAGAAAAAATCGTTTTAAAATGATTTTTTTTAATTGAAGAAATATGTTAACCTTTTTTTTTATGACTTTCAATGGTCTGTTTTTTGTTGTTGTTGTAGTATTTATATAACTTATCACAATTTTTTAATGTTATTTAAGAGTTCATCATTAACAACAAAAAAACAAGGAAAATAATAACAAAATAAAATAAATTCAGATTCAAATGACTAAAATTAACCTAGTTTAATTCATATAAAAGATGGAAAAGCAGCTATTCTTTAGTACATTTTGTGTCATTTTTAAAAAAAATCGATTTACTTTAAAACAAAATCGATTTTTACTTCACCAAATCGGTCCCAGCACTAACATGTAGCACATTTGGCGCTAAATAATACCAAAAGTGGTGTGCATATATCGATATATGTAGTGTAATGCAATGTATCGATGCCGATACACGACATCAGAGACTGTAAAGCGGATTTATAGCTGGCCAAAATTAAGTATTAATTTGGCAACAGGTTACGCAGACCGATGCCGGTCAAAATGTACGACGTGACGGCGCGCGTCTTTGCCGCCATGCAGACGCTGGACATCACATCCCTGGCCGGTTATCCCGAGAACGAGATACGGCCGGTGCTGCCATCCCTGGTCCGGATGAGCCTCCTGTCGCCGCTGGACAACACGGAGACGTCGATGGAGTCGCGCAAACAAATACTCGCGGTGCTCATTGGCATCGAGGTGGTGAACAGCATTGTGTCCTATCTGCAGGTCAATTACCATGAGCTGGAGAACGATCTGAAGAAGGAGCTGCAGACGCGACAAAAGAACGCGTCGCTTTTCGATCCCGCCGCCAGCACGTCTGGCAACGCCGCCCCCGCCTCGCAACAACAACAACAGCAGCAGCAGCAGCAGCAGCCGGAATACGGTTTGCAGTCGGGCATTGCCCTGGGCTTCGAGCGGGCGGATGTGGCGCGCAAGGTGCGCGTTGTGCTCTCCGAGATCTTCAATCTGCAGCAACAGGTCGGGACGTCGTCATCGAGCTCCGCCAGTTCCGCCTCCCCGGCGGACACGAAGCCCGCGCCAAGTGCTTTGCCCGCGCACTCGGAGATTCTGGATGATGGCATCTATTTGGAGGAGGTGGTGGATATTTTGTGCATTGCCTTGGCCGAGCTGCCCTCGCTGCTCAACATCCTGGAGCTGACGGATGCGCTGGTCCAGGTGCCCAACGGGCATCGCATTGTTTGTGCCCTGGTCGCGAATTTCCCGGATTGCTATCGGGACGTCGTCTCCCATGTGATCGCCAATTGCGACGAGGAGGCGCCCGACGGCAAGCAGCGTCTGCTGCTCCTCATGGCCCTCAGCGAGATGAATCCCTCGCAGGCGCTGGCCAACCGCTCCATGTGCGTGGACATGATGAAGGTGCCGTCGTTCATGCTCAAACTGGCCCTCAAGCATCCCGACGATCTGGTGAGTTGACCAATGAAAACCAATCAAATTTAAAATACATAATTTAAATTTGAAATAAATATTTGCATTTATTTATCTCTCAATTTTTAAACTAAAAAAATATAAACAGTTTGTCAAGAAATTCTTTACACTCCCTTAAAAATGTAATATTTTGGCTTTAAATAAGAAAATAATAGCTTATTATAGATATATTTGGAAAGTTCATTTAATTTTCGTTCGAATGATGCAAAAGTTTCCTTTACCCATTGAGAACCCATGCAATATTTTGAATTCTTGCAAAAGTCTACTTTTTCAACTTTTTTCCTCGTTTTTTTACAAAAAAAAATTTTGATGCAAAAGAAAATTTAAAAATTTTTTTTGCTAGTATTTTTTATAATATTTTTAAAACTGCAAAAAAGGCACTTTTTGCATGAAATTGAGGAAAAATGGTAATTTTTAGGATTATCGAAATATTAAACACTAGCAAAAGTAAAAAAATTTTTTTGCAGTTACCCTTAGAATTGTTCCAAGAATTTATATTTTTTGTAAAAAATCGAGGAAAAAAGTTTTAAAAAGTGACTTCTACATAAGTTAGAAATTTCCGAAGGGTACTAAATGGGTTAAGGAAAGTTTTGTGTCATTCAATTTTCATTCATTTTTTTCTTATTTATAGTCAAAATATTACATTTTTAAAGGAGTGTAAAGAATTTCTTGACAAACTGTATATATTTAAAAAATAGAGGGGTAAATATTTAAATTATTTGTTTGGAATGGAAATAGATATTTATTTTAATTTAATAAAAAATCTTATATTTAAAAACAGAGAAGTGAATATTAAAATGTATTTACTTGTAATGGAAATAAATATTTACATATATTTATTTATTTCTCAATTTTTTTAGTCAACAAATTTGTATTTTTTTAATAAAAGGTGTAAATTTAAAGTCATGTATTTAGAATGAGATAAACATTTTTATTTACTAATTTTTAATTTTATAAACTTAAAATAATATATTTAAAAAAAAATGAGGGGTAAATATTTAAATAATTTGTTTGGAATGGAAATAAATATTTATATTTATTTGTTTTTAATTTTTTTTAATAAAAAATCTTTTTTTAAAAACAGAAGTAAATATTAAAATGTAATTAAAGGGGTAAATATTTAAATTATTTGTTTGAAATGGAAATAAATATTTATATTTATTTATTTCTCATGTTTTAAGCTAAGAAAGTAATTATATTAAACAAAAAAGAAGTAAATATTTAAATTTATTTATTTGCAATGATAATAATTTTATATATATTCAGATTTTTAATTTTTTGGCTAAAAAAATATATATAAATATGTATATGTATATACAGTTAAATTTGAACTTACTTTAGATTAAGTTTTAGCATCAATGGAAAGTTAATTTTAATTCCGTTTGAATGATACAAAACTTTCCTTAATCCAATAAATACCCATTAAAAATTTGAATTTTTTTAAAAGTTGACATTTTGGACTTTTCCTCAGGTTTAAACAAAAAATGTTTTGATGCCAAAAGTTTCTCTAACCAATTTTAATAATGACTGCAAAAATTGTTTTTCAAACATATTTTCGCTTATAGTTTTGACGATTTTTTGAAAGGGTTAAGGCAAGTTTTGTATCATTCAAACGGAATTTAAATGAACTTTCCATTGATGCTAAAACTTAATCTAAAGTAAGTTCAAATTATGCGTAGATGTAACTTTAAAGATTGTCAAAATACTTTATACTGTATATGCAGAATACTTTAAATATATACATATGTACACATACATATATATTTTTTTGAAGCCTAAAAAATTAAAAATATGAGTAGATTTAACTTCAAGTGTTGTCAAAATACTTTATCCGACGACTGTATATTTATTTACGTTGTTGAGAGCAGCCGCTGCTCCCGGAGCCACTGCGTGCCCACCGCTGATTTATATTGATATTTATTAACTGTAATTAATTATGAATTATCTCTGTCTCTCTCTCTTAAGATTGCCTTCCTGACGGGCCTGCTGCTGGGCAACGATCAGAATCTGCGCTCCTGGTTTGCGCTCTACATCCGGACGAGCCAGAAGCGCAAGGGCGACGCCCTGAATCTGGTGCGCGTCGAGCTGCTGCAGAAGATCGTGAAGATCAGCAGCCAGGCCGCCGAGCTGAAGGACTTCAATTTGCAGGGCGCGGTGCTGCTGCGGCTCTACTGCGCCCTGCGCGGCATTGGCGGCCTGAAGTTCAACGATGATGAGATCACAGCGCTGTCCCAGCTGGTCACCAGCTGTCCACAGGCGACGGCATCGGGTGTGCGCTTTGTGACGCTCGCCCTGTGCATGCTGATTGCGTGTCCGTCGCTGGTGTCCACCATACCGCTGGAGAACAAGGCGGTGGAGTGGCTGCAGTGGCTCATCCGCGAGGATGCCTTCTTCTGCAAGCGCTCGGGCACGAGCAGCTCGCTCGGCGAGATGCTCCTGCTGCTGGCCATCCATTTCCATAGCAATCAGATCACGGCCATTTCGGAAATGGTCTGTTCCACGCTGGCCATGAAGATACCCATCCGCCCGAATTCAACGAACCGGATTAAGCAGCTGTTTACGCAGGATTTGTTCACGGAACAGGTGGTGGCGCTGCATGCGGTACGGGTGCCGGTGACGCCGCATTTGAATGGCACCATACCCGGCTATCTGCCGGTGCACTGCATCCATCAGCTGCTCAAATCGCGCACATTTCTCAAGCATAAGGTGCCCATCAAATCGTGGATATTTAAGCAAATCTGCAGCTCGGTACGGCCGGTGCATCCGGTGATGCCCGCCCTGGTCGAGGTCTTTGTCAACACACTGATCATACCGAATCCCACCGGCAAGATGAGCATTGATCACATGCATCGTCCTTTCACAGAGTCGGAAATTTTGCACGTTTTTCGCACATCGCCGTTGACGATCTTTGCGGAGCAAGTGCCGCCGTCCATCACGGATGAATCGCAGTCGCAGGTGGAGGTCAGTTGTCCACTGACAGCTCAGCTCTTGATGATCTATTATCTGATGCTGTACGAGGACACGCGTCTGATGAATCTGAGCGCGTTGGGCGTTGGACGCAAACAGAAGGAGTATGCACATAATTTCTTGAGCGGATTACCCCTGAAATATCTGGTGCAGAAGGCACATCAGTATCACAGCGATTATCTGTCGCTGTTCCATCCGCTGTTGCGTTTAATCATCTCGAATTATCCGCATCTCAGCATGGTCGATGATTGGCTGGAGGAGCATTATTTGGTCAGCTCGCAGCTGATTAAATCCTCGAGCGACTATGAGCTGCAGCCGGCGCTCTTGAGTCGTGCTTTGGACATGGTCCAAGTGAAGCCACATTTGGCCATACGGGTCTTTAAACATCTGCTGCAATTGCCACCGGAATCTTTGGCGCCGTATGCCCATCAGCTGGTGCAGCATTTGGCGCTGGTCTTTGACAAGGATGTGCCGCGTTTCGTCAAGGATCTGTACAATGATCTCTGGCTGCGGCTGAATGCCGTGCTGCCCACCACCTTCTGGATCATGTCGCTGCGCGCGATCACCAACAGCTCGGATTCGCTCAACAGACGCACCTTTGCCAACGAGAGTCTGCTGGAGCCCATGGATGTCCTGGCGTAAGTACAATTTACAGAGAGATGAATTTAATTTATTTAAGTTTTAATCGGAGAGACTTTGAAGCAGTGGTGGGCACGCAGTGGCTCCAGAAGCAGCGTCCATTTTACTGCCAATTCGGTGCCGTGAAGTCACAAAATTGTTGAGATTAAATAAACCGGATTTTGAAAGAATCTTAAAAAGAGATCAATGAGATCTTTGAGGAGATCAAATATAGATCAATGAGATCTTAAAGAGATGGATTCGATTTATTTAAGATTAAATCAGAGAGACTGTGAAAGGATCTTCAAAAGAGATCCATGAGATATTGAAAAGATAATAATGAGATTCATGAGATATTGAAGAGATTAATGCGATTTTTAATCCGGATCTTCAAGAGATCAATGTGATATTGAAGAGATCTTGAAAAGATCGCAATTAGATGAATTTGATATTTATAGTAAAAGAATGTTGAGATTAAATAAACAAGACTTTGAAAGAAACTTTAAAAAAGATCAATGAAATCTTTAAAAAGATCTTAATGAGATCAATGAGATATTTAAGAAATTTTATAAAGATCCGTGAGATTTTTAAAAGATCGATGCGAGTGTCAACAAATTGAAGAGAATATTAAGATGTTTAAGAATATTTCCAGAGATCTTTAAGAGTTTAAAGCGAGATTAATAAAAATTAACAAGTTTTTAAGGTGATCTTAAAAAAGATCAATGAGGTCTTTATGAGATCCATGAGGTATTAAACAAATCTTGAAGAGATAAATACGACCATAAAAAATCGATGCGATCGTTAAAAAATGTAAGACAATGTTAAGATATTCAAGGGATCTTCAAAAGATCAATGTGATATTGGAGAGATCTTCAAAAGATATTCAAGAGATCATTTGGATATTAAAGAGATTATTAAATTATCAATTAAAGATTAATTAAATGTTGAACAGATCGCTGAATTAATGAAGGAATCTAAACAAGATCAATGAGAATTTGGGGGTCGATGAGATATTGAAAAGAACTTAATGAGATCCATGAGATATTGAAGAAATCTTATATATATCTATGAGATATTTAAGAAATTTTATGAAGATCAGTGAGATTTTAAAAAGATCGATGCGATCGTCAAAAACTTGAAGAATATGTTAATATATTTTACAGAAATCTTTAAGAGATCAATGTGATATTGATAAAAATTTCAAAAGACATTTAAGTGATCATTTAAATGTTAATGAGATCATCAAACATTGAATGAGAGAACATTGATTGTTGTTGGGATCAATTAAATGTTGAAGAGATCCATGAGATATTGACGAAATCTTAGAGAGATCAATGAGATAGTGATGAAATCGTATAGAGATTGATGAGATATTGATGTAATCTTATAGAGATCAATGAAATCTTTAAAAGATCGATGCGATCGTTAACAAATTGAAGAAAACGAATCTTTAATGTAATATAAAAGAAATCTTAAAAAGATATGTATATGGAAATAGATCAATGTGATATTGATATTGAAAGATCTTTAAATTCTCAATGAAAATTCTCTATATTTCTTTTAAAAAATCTTATATATTGATAAAAATGTTGACTGTTTTACAGGTGTCCTCGTCAGGTTTTCTGCTCGCCGTACATGCTGGTGATCATGCTGAGGATTCTGAAGGGCAGCCTGGCCGCCTCCAAGACGTATCTCAATGTGCACATGCAGCAGAAGCAGGTGCTGGACAAGAACGGGCTGGTGCAAACCGATGCGGATCGGGAGGAGCTGAAAACCACGTTGATAGCGTCACAGGAAAGCGCCGCCGTGCACATACTGCTCGAGGTGCTCGACTTTATGGCGGGCAAGGCGGACAGTCGCGTTGCCATGCTGGAGTTGAGGGAAATTCAAGGGATTATCGGTACCTATGTGCATCAGGCCTTTATCACCGAGCCATCGTTGGCCAAATTGGTGCACTTTCAAACGTATCCAAAGACGGTGATTCCCATGATTGTGGCCAGCGTGCCATCGATGCATATTTGCATTGATTTCGTCCATGAATTCCTCAATGTAACCGAAATGGATAAACAAATCTTTACGATTGAGCTGACATCGCATTTGGTATTGAACTATTCGATACCCAAAAGTCTGGGCGTCTCCAAATTCTGTCTGAATGTCATCCAGACGACGCTGTCGCTGTTGACGACCTCGGCCAAATGTAAATTCCTCAAGCATGTGCTGCCCTCGATGGTGCGCTTTGTGGAAACGTTTCCCATACTCGCCGACGATTGTGTCAACATACTGATGAACACGGGACGCAGTTTGCACTCGCAGTCGTCGCTGGGCGTCACCACGATGCAGATGCCGCTGACGGAGAGCGCCAAATTGTGCTCGTTTCGGGATGCCCAGCGGCACATCATCATGATCGAGGATGCCTTCAAAGTTCTGGTCGAGGCTGTCATGCAAAAGGCTGAACTCTATTAGGATTATCTCCCGCCCTCCATAATCCCACTTTCCACACTAATTTTAAGAACAAAGATTTATCATATATAATTAATTAGTTAAGCTGTATAAATTAACTTTGTACCTCCAACTTGATTTTTCTTAACAACTTAGGTATGTTTATCAATTAAAAATATGTGGAATCAATTACTATTCAAATTTGTTTCTTTTATCTACTAAAAACACAATTTTAAAAATTTAATTTTTTTCGAAAAAATTCAAAAGTAAATTCAATTTCATTGTTAAAATATCAAATATGAAGAAACAATTTTTTTTATTGTTTTTTTAATTTTAAAAATTTAATTTCTTAAAAAATACGCTTTTAAAAATTTAATTTTTTTTAAAAAATTTAGAAAAAAAAATCTATTTTCAATATAATTATTGCAAAAAGAAATGTCCTAAATAGCTTAAATATTGGGAAATCAGTTATTTTTCAAATTATACTGTATTTTTTATTTTAACTTTGTTCTATCGTAACATAATTTTTTAAATTTAATTTAAAAAAAAACTAAAAAGTAAATTCAATTTTGTTGTGATAGAAAAATGTTAAATATCAAAAATGAAGAATCAAATATTTTTATCAAATTGTTTTAAAATTTTAAAATTTTTTTTTTAATAATTAAAGTAAGAGCGTCAAATAAATGCAGTTATCATTTTAACTATTGAAAAAAAAGTTAAATGCCGAACAAACTACATTGCCCGTTTCTCTCAGTGTTCAGTTTTTGGTCCGTTTACCAACACTGTATGCACAAAAAACGAAATCGTGTCAAAAAACTCAATGCAAAAATCTTTTATAAAATATAAAACTAAATAATCAACTTTAAAAAGTAAATAAAAGTCCTAAAAAGTTGGCTTCTCTACTTATAATTTTATTTCTATTTGCCCTTCTCCTAAAAGAGCGAGATGCACGACAGGAAATAAAACAGGCTATCTCTTTCAGAGTTCAGTTTGCAAAGTCTATGCATTTTACACGAATTATTCTCACAGAATTTGCCAAAATTCGTGCACCGCAAAATTGCAAACTCCGCACGACACATTAAATTTGTTCACCAATAAGTCAAACATTTTTTTGAAAATAATTTATATGTAAAACCTAACATTATTCGTCACAAAATTGGATAACTATCAGAAATGTTTGGGAAAGAAAATGTTTTCGTCACTAGACGTTTACCTCGTAGAGGTTTTTTTTATGGGATATGCAGTTTTCAGAAAAAGCTTCTCCCCTTCTCTTATTCCATTTTATTATTGAAAATATATTCGAAAATCTTCCGCGTCTTTAAAAGCTTTCTTTCTTTTATCCCTCTTATATCTGTACTTTAAGTAACTTTATAAAATACATTATTTTTTTGCAATGCCTATTTTTCAAAAAAATATTTTTGATTATTTCCGATTCAATACTTTATCTTTAAAATTTTCGTAATATTCGAAAATCTTAATTTCTCCCACTTTTCTTTAAAAAATAATGAAATATTTGTACTTTTTTTAAATTGTATTTTTTTTATTTATTATTTTACAACTAACGGTACTTCTCTTGCATTTACATATATAACATGTAAAAAAATAGAATTAAGGAATAGTTAAAAAAAGAAACGTCGAACACGGATGCAGCCACGTCAGCGCGCAGAGAACGGAGATAAGGAACGGAGCCAGTTATGAATCCTCGAGGCGAGTTTTGAATTTGTTCAGAATAGGAATTAAATGCGAAACAAAAACTCGACATCTCTCTGATCTGATCTGTAATCCGCCAGAGATGATGCAAGTGTGTGTTGTTGTTGTTATGTGGAGAGTTGGAGATGGTGGCACCGAAACACGGAAGAGAAATTTGGGTACACAACTCTCGCCTATAAATGTGGATGCCAAAAAAGGTCACACACACACGCACACATTCTCATACACGCAGACGCAGTGCATCAGTGGGCTTAAACATATAAATGTGTGTATGATGGATGATGGCATTTTACATCATGCCACCCATACCGCCCATGCCTCCCATGCCGCCCATGCCACCCATGCCAGGCATGCCGCCAGCAGCACCTTCCTCCTTGGGCAGCTCGGTGACCACAGCCTCGGCGGTGGTCAGCAGCGAGGCAACGCCAGCGGCATCGGTGATCGCCGTGCGCACCACCTTGGTGGGATCAATGATGCCCTTCTCAATCAAATTGCCATATTCACCCTTGAGCGCATCGTAGCCATAATCACCAGTTTGGGTCTCCACCTTGGCCACAACCATGGCGCCATCGACGCCCGCGTTCTTGGCAATTGTCATGCATGGCATGCGGAGAGCACGACGCACAATGTCCACGCCAAGGTTCTATAAACAAAGGTAAAGTAACAGAAAAGAGATTATTATTAGTAAAATGCAAAAAAATACATATTTGTAATGATAATATTATAAATTTAAAATATATTTATTTGTAATGTTAATAAATTAAAAATATGTGAAACAGCGATAGTCGAGCGAGCACGACTGGGAAAGACCCTGTACTTATTCCTTAAAATAACACTTAAAATAATCAATTATCAATCACAAAGTAAAGTTTCAAAGTTCAAAAATTTTATGGAATTGACAATTACTTGACACAAAATGTTAGAGTGAATGCTAAATAAAGTTTAACAAAATTTTTAAACAATTTAGAATGTGCAGAAAATATTTTCAAACATTTTTCAATTTTATTTTTTTAAAACTTTGAAAATTTAGGTCTTTATAAAAATTCATTTAAACATTTATGAAATAAATGTTAAAAAATGTTGAATAAATGTTAAGAAATTTAAAAAAGTGTTAGAATGTTTTCAAAAAAATGAAGAATGTAGAAAATATTTTTATACATTTTTAACATATCTTTTGTTTTCCTTTTTTTAAGTACAGGGTTAAATATTGGAAATTTAGGTCTTTATAAAAAAAAATCATTTTAACATTTATTTAAATAAATGTTAAATGTTCAAAAATTAAAATAAAGGTTGAAATGTTTTAAAAATGTTAGAATGTTTAAAAAAAAAAAATGTTAGAATGTTAAAAAATGTTTTTGACAAAAGTAAGAAAGTAGAACATTTTTTTTTTAATTTTTAGAATATAAAAAATATTTTTAAACCACTTTTTAGCATCCGATTTTTTTAAACATTACTTAACATTTTATTTGAATTTTGGAAATTTAGGTCTTCATAAAGTCATTTTAGCATTTATTAAAATAAATGTTATATGTTAAAATATTAACAAAAAAAAAGGTTAGATTGTTTTTAAAAAAAAATGTTTGAATGTTTTAAAAAAACAATTAGAATGTTTAAAAACATGTTGGAATGTTTTAGAAAAATGTAAGAATGTTAAAAATTTTTTTTTAAACCTTTTTAGAATATAGCAAATATTCTTAAGCCACATTTCGGCATTTGATTTTAGTTTTAAGACATTACTAAACATTTTTTGTTGTCATGTGTTAAGTACAGGGTGTAATTAGAGTGTGTTGCACCCACCTGATCCTCGTTCTGAGTGGCAACGCCGTCGAGCTTCTCAATGCAGCGCAGGAGGGCGGTGCCGCCGCCGGGAACGATGCCTTCTTCGACGGCAGCGCGTGTGGCATTTAAAGCATCGTGGACGCGATCCTTCTTCTCGTTGACCTCCACCTCGCTGGAGCCGCCGACACGGAGAAGGGCAACACCGGAGGCGAGACGAGCCAGACGCTCCTGGAGCTTCTCCTTTTCATATTCGGAGGTGGTATCGGTAATCTGTTCCTTGATCTGATCGACGCGACGCTGGACATCATCCTTTTTGCCCTTGCCCTTGAGGAGCAGCGTGTCGTCCTTGGTGATGACCACCTCGCCCACCTGACCCAAATCACTGATCTTGACATCCTCGAGCTTGACCAGATCGGCGTCATCGCCGAAAACAATGCCACCGGAGGCAATGGCCATATCCGTAAGTGTCGACTTGCGATTGTCCCCGAAACCGGGCGCCTTAACGGCAGCAACCTGGAGCCCAATCTTCAGGCGATTCACGACCAGAGTGCTCAATGCCTCACCATCGATATCCTCGGCAATGATGACCAACGGTTTGCGCTGGGCATTGGCCAATTCCAAAGCCGGAATGATGCTCTGCACCGAGCTAATCTTCTTCTCGGAGAGCAGCAACAAGGCATCCTGGAACTCGACCTTGGCACCTTTGGAGGAGTTGATGAAATAGGGCGAAATGTAGCCACGATCGAATTTCATGCCCTCAATCACCTCCAGCTCATCGATCAGCGTCTTGCCGTCCTTGACGGTAATGACGCCATCGCGTCCCACCTTCTTCATGGCATCGCTGATCAGTTTGCCAATGGCCTGATCTCCGTTAGCCGAAATGGTGGCCACCTGGGCAATCTCTTCGGGTGTCTTGACCGTACGCGACATTGCCTTCAGATTCTCCTTGACGGTCTCCACGGCCAACATGACGCCGCGGCGAATCTCGACGGGATTGGCGCCACGGGAGATCTTCTCGAATCCCTCCTTGGCAATGGCACGGGCCAGCACAGTGGCTGTGGTGGTGCCATCGCCGGCTTCCTCATTCGTATTGTTGGCCACATCCTGCACCAGTTTGGCACCAATATTCTGGAATTTATCCTTGAGCTCAATCGACTTGGCGACCGTAACGCCATCCTTGGTGATCTTGGGCGATCCCCACGATTGCTCGATAATCACATTGCGTCCCTTGGGTCCCATGGTGACGGCAACGGCATCCGCGAGCACATCGACGCCCTGCAACATCATGGCGCGCACCTCGGGACCGAATTTGACGTCCTTGGCGTAGGTGCGATGCAGCGCCATCTGGCGGCTGATCGAGGTGCGTGCAAGTGAAACTGGTAGGCGGAACATCTGCAAATAAATCACATTCAAAATGCACACATTTTATATAAAATCATCTCATTCAAATTGATTTAATTTTTATCATTGCATTTAATCATTTTTTCTACTTTTATTTTGATAATAAACTGCATTGAAAAACTTGAAACACGTGCTGCTTTCCCCTCCCCCAGCACACTCACACACACACACACACAAATCAGCTTCTGTTTACTTTAGTAAATCAGTTTATCGATAACACGAAAGCGAGAGCAACGCTTCCAGAACAAATTATTTATGTAATCGCGCCCGCCACCCAACCAGTGCTGCCAGCTATTTTGAGCTTGAGCAAGCTAGATGTACTTTTCAAAAAAGCTAGAAACGGCCAGAAAATTGTTCTACAAATGATGCCTTGTTATATTTTAGAATGTTGCCAGAAATGTTGTGAAAAATAAAATATGCAATTTCAACTCTCAATACAGCTATAATTTCCGCCAGCCGATATATGTATTTAGTAATATTTTTGCCGCATTTGGCATTTGTAATCGCGGGAAAACAGCTAAATTGGCAGCACTGCACCCAATACAAATACTTGCAACAGTGCTGTTGCTTAAAAAAACAAAAAAAAAAGCTGTTTTTTAAAGGAAACAAGTTCGTTATATTTATGAAGCTTGAGCGTAATCACAAACAATATGATTTATCAAAATTTAATGTGCAAATTTACAAGCATAAAAAACTATCTGCTGTTTTACAATTTTGCAATTGGACTTAAAAAAAAAGAGCCTGAACTTAGCGCAAAAAAGCTGTTTTGGCAACACTGACACGCACATATGTTTGCATGCATGTGTGTGTGTGTGTGTGAGAGAGAGCTTTGTAATATTTGAAGCTGGTTATGAAATATGTTTAAAACCACAAGTTAACTATTTTTAATGCAACTTTCTCACATGGAAATTGTGAAATCGCCGCACAAATTGAACAAAAAGCTCAAATAATAAAAAACATGTGCGTTTGCTGTTACGTGAGTGCATATGTGTGTGTGTGTGTGTGTGTGTGTATGAGAGCAAATTCCAATTTGATAAAATAAATGCATCTATTTTGTATGAATGCGAGATATACGGCGCCCTTATGTGTACATAATCACGCTTAATTGAATCTATTAAAGATTTTGGAAGGAAGGTTCTAGAAACAAGTTTGCCGCTTGCTTAGCCGGCACTCTTATATAATGCACACACACACACACACGCACACACAACAATGGTAATGCAGTTTTATAGCACACGCGGGCAATTGTTCATAGATAGAAAATTGTTGAGAATTTACTTACTTTGCTGCTGCTTGTGATTTTTGATTATAACAGGATCTGACAGAAAACGTAACTTTATTAAAGTTGATGTAAATTAACAAGCTCACTTGCTCGAAATGTGCCGCAAGGTGGACTCCTAACCTTAACAAGACTTTTGAATGAGTGAAGCAATCAAATGTGACAGCAGTCGGTGAAGCCGAAAATGCCAAAAAAAAAATACTAAAAATATACTAGAAGGAGCAGCCATGACTCTAACCGATAGTTGGATAAGAGCTTAATATGCGATATTTCCGACTATTTCGATATATGCTAATCGGTCGTTATTTTCAATTTAAATATTCAGAGGTGCCACAGAAATCGCTCTTGCTTGAATTTCACATCAATTTCACTCCGCTGTGCCACAGCTCAACTCGCTGAATAATTTAACGCGGAACAAACTAGCGCCTCCGATGCTGCCACCTAGTCCGAATTAAACTTTCGCAATCGGGTCAGCGATGCCACATTTTTTTGTCAAAACTCGAAGGTATGGTAAGGTATTTAAAAAAAAATTTATATGGAACCACTTCTGTTTTCTTTAATTTAAGCATTAAAAAAAATAGCTCTTTTGAGGAAAAATAAGGTTTAGTGCAAAATTCTTTTACTTCTTGTGCAAATTGTAAAAAAACATTTCTCACGAAGAGTTGCCAGACTAATGGCAGACAGTTGCTAGAGCTGTCGCGTAACTTTGATAATATTAATTTTACATAAATAAAATTATTTATTTATTTATTTAAGAGCTATCTTAACAATAATAAAATTATAGACTA
>JBAMBJ010003559.1:0-19877 GCA_037043495.1 Drosophila recens
ACTTATTTGTTGTTGTTGGAATTCCCTTGTAAAAAATCACGCAAATTTGTTCTTCATTGCAAGTTCACCAGTGAACTATTTGAACTCGGTTAAGATAAGAAACTGAGTAAATATTTTTAGTATTTCTGACACTCTCAAAGTTTGATGAAATATTATTGGGGATTATTAAATATACATGTATTGTGGGAGGAAACTTGCAAAACTCAACTTATCTGATTTTTTTATTATTATTATTATTCATTTGAGTGAATTATGTTTTTTTTTGAATGCAAATATACACACAAAAAAATACACATATATGCTTATCTCTATTGTTTTTTTTTTTATTATAAGGTTTTTTCAAGCTCGAATTCTACATACTCTGTTTTTTTTTTGTCTTTCTCAGAATCATGGGAATAAATAATTACGTAGAATTGAACTGTTCTTGATCCACATGTGTACTAACAGTTGCTCAAGTAATTATTGTGACACAATACAAAAAAAAATGTTTTATTTTATTCTAAGATATTTTAAATATAATAAACATTAAGCTTAATTTTTATTTAATTTAATTTTGTAACAATTATTCAAAATCCTTTTAGGATGGTCAAAATAATTATTGGACCCACTGTTTGTATTATCATATATTTTTTTTAATATTAATTAAAATTAATCAATACACAGATTGCCTTCAAATGTCAAAGCGATTCAGAAAATTCACAGAATCGAATGTTCTTCCCGAAGAATGTGGAGAAGTGACATGTGATGAATATACCCTATTTTACAAGGAAAACCTTCGCGGATTTGTTGACAGCTAAATACAGTTGATACAAAAATAATTTTTCTCCTCTTATTTTTTAAACAAATATTAAAAATTTACATTTGTATGGAACTTGTAATAAAAAGAAAGTCAAGTTTAAATGTGGTGAAAACTGAATGTTGATAAGCCTATGTTATTAAGTAAACAGTTTACTCACACTGACTCACATACAGTCTGCGAAGTAATTGCTTGGACACTTTTTTACATTTTGACACTTTTTTGATTTTGATAAATGATATAAATAAAATAAATAGTTCAATATATTGCATACCAGTTTTTCTGATCAAAATATACACTCGCCGGAAAAACTATGCGTACACCCTTAATTTTGCTTTAACAGCTATGTTAGTGAAGTTATCACAGTAAAAAAAATATATTTGGAAAGGTCGTTCAAATTCCGGTTAAATGATGCAAAAATTTCCTTAGCCCATTAAGTACCCATTGAATATTTTGAGTTAAAAAAAAGTAAATTTTTCAACTTTTTCCTCGATTTTTCCAAAAAATTTTTTAATGCAAAAAAAATTCTTGAAACAATTCTAGGAGTGATTGCAAAAAAAAATTTCAAAAATATTTTTGTTAGTATTTTTTAAAATCGTTTGAAAACTGCAAAAAAGACACTTTTTGCATGAAAATGAGGAAAAATGGGTTAAAGTGGTAATTTTTAGGATTTTCAAACAATTTAAAAAAATACAGTCAAACTTCCCTAACTCGAACATCCCTTACTCGAAGTTTCTCTAACTCGAACAAAATTGAGTGGCAATACTAGGCAAATTTCATACAATTCTACTTCCCTAACTCGAAGTCTCCCTAACTCGAACTTTTTTTGCAATCATTTTTGGATTATTGTTCCATAGAACTTATCAAATACAACTATGTGTCATCTAATATATTAATTTTCGGATCGCCGAATAACTTTGAAAATAATGTGGAAAATATTTGACTGGCCAATAAAAAGATAATACTTTCAACATTAGAGTTATTTTTAATGCTATATTATTATTTGAATTATTAAAAAAAAACTACGTTTTCTGTCTTTTTTTTTAAAAAACAAGACATGCTGAAAAATGAAGTGTTTTCAGAAACACTTCCAGAATGTTTGTCTGGAATGTGTCTGGAAATGTATTTGAGCTGCGATTCAACGCAAATTCTCTCTCTCTCTCTTTCTGGCTCTCTCTCTCTGTGTGGTTGGATCGGTTTATAAATAATGAATCCGCAGCACGTTCGGACGTAGTGCCAAAGCAGCTTTACGTCCGAGACGGACATATGTACGGTACAAAAATTAAACAAAACTAAATCTCAGCTCAAATCGCGCATTGAAAACGAAAACGAAGCAATTAAAACGAAAACAGAAAACGGAAAAATATAAAAACAAAAAATTATTATTCATAATTGCTTATCAATAAATTATAATTCTATACATAAACAAGTGCAATGAATGCGCGTAAATTCAAAGCAATAATATCATCATCGCTTTGGTTTTGCTTGATCGCGTGCTGCGGCGTACAGTGCGCGTCAGATGTTATCGCGCCACAGGCACTGCAAAAACATGTCGCCCACTTTCATGCGGCCGCATCGCCTTTAAAACTACGCGAAGGCGATACTTTTAATGTCACCTGTTGGTCGGAAAGCTACGAATCCATACAAGTTTTATGCGGCAATTTGGAAAATATTTATTTGGAGCAAAATAATACAATTTTGAAAAGTGCAAAATTAAATGCAACGAGCATTTATTATGAGGTTCAAAATGCGCGCGCGAAGCCTTTGAAGGAAGACAGTTATGAGTGCATGTGTCGCAATCAAACTTTGAAAACGGCCAATTTTATGATTGGCTTGAAATTCCAAATTCACGATTTTCAATGTCAATTTTTGGACGCTCCGGAGGCCAATTTAAATTGCAGTTTTACCCAAGCACCGCAAATATTTCACATCGATCACAAAACCAAATACACAATGAAATATTTAAATCAAAATTTTAGTTGCGAGTCGCCTGATTTGCCGCACATACTGTGTACAGTGCCTGCCAAATGTTTTGAACCACACAAATTTGATGCTGAACATGAGTTTAAAATTTCGATGCAAGATCAATTGGGCAGTCAAGAATTGAGTTTTAAACGCCATCGAAATGAATTAATTGTGCTGCAAACTCCGGGTGAAAATCTAGAAGAATTCAATACAAGCCCAAATTCATTGTGTCTGCGTTGGAGCAACAATCAAAAGAGCAATCACATTGGCCAGAACATTTCCTGGTCCATTGAGTTGCAGCCGCAGGAAAAGAATTCTAAGTGGACGGCGCAACAGGATAAATCCGAGTTGATCGAGAGTTATTGTCTAACGGGACTCAGTCGTGCCTATCAAAAGTATACGCTCACGGTGAGGCGACGCTATGACGACAGTCGTGCACATTGGAGTGCGCCCTTTGTCTACGATTTTGTCACAGCGGCCGCGTTGCCAAGCAGACCGCCAATTGTCTGGCCAGGCGGCTATCAATTTAATACACACACTTCCAATTCCAACTCCAACTCCAATTCCAACTCCAATTCCAATTCCAGTGAGCTGCTTGTCTATTGGCAGCAAATTCAAGCGCGCGAACGCAACGGTCCACAATTTAAATACAATATTCAAGTGCACAACAGCCAGCAAAAAACGCCAGTCGAGTAAGTAACGGTTAATTCAAATTCAAATTCATATCGATCACACTGCATTTCGATAAGTCAAATTATAGTTCGACTGCTGCCAACTGTCTTATGTTTTGTCAGGTGGCAGCACTTGTCGATAGTTTGCTGATAGTTTCGATAAGTGAAATTTACAGACATGGCAGGCCTGCACTATCGATAGTGGTCGATAGTTTTTTATAACACTTATCGCGTTACAGAAAAGCGCGCATTTGCATCGCAGCTTTGAAAACGTTTAAGTTTTGTGTTTAATAGTTGTACATTTTAATGAGATGGATAAGTTCCTTACTTTTGTCGAAAAAAATAAGGGAAACGAAACGGAAATGGACCTAATCAGGTATGCCACAGAAATCTCTTCCACTTGAATTTCACGTCAATTTCATTTCTCCGTGCCACAGTCCAATCACCTGAACAATTTTGAGTGAAACGAATTCATCGCTTAATTCACTGGCATCCGATGCCATGAGAATAATGTCACGTTTTTGTCCGAATTTTTGAATTTAGAGTTGTCGAGTAAATTTTATTGTTTGCCGCGCCAATAACGTTTTTTTTTAAGCCATACAATATTAATTATTATATGAATAAATTAAATTATAATAACTAAAGAAGAAATAAAATAAAAACCTAATATTCTGCAATGATAAACTTAAAAAAGTTGCTAAACAAACCCTTGGGAAATTTAATTTGAGAAGGAGTGAACCCTAGCAGCCTAGCTCGAAAAGGTTGATGAACATGCTAAAAAGCCTAAATCACACGAATTTCTGTGGCACGGAGAAATTTTCGAAGTGGAATTGCTTTTTTCTGAATTCGCTTTCACTAGTGATTTCTGTGGCATACCTGAATAAAAATGTCTAATTTTTATAAGAACTAAATTAAAAAAAAAATTTAAATTTTGTTTGAATTTTATACAAAAATTTTTAATTTTTGAAATTTAATATACATATGCATAAATTAAAACACTATCGAAAACTATCGATAGTTATTGATGGTTGAAAAAAAAAATATCGCCAATAGTTCTCCACCTCTAGTTGCCAACTATCACTCAATAGAATATTATCGCAATAAATGTTTATTGATTTATCGATATGCCAGTATTTGTCAGTAAGGTGGCAGCGCTAGACTAATGGAAGATTCCAATTTTGAATTTCAATTATTAAGAAAAATAACACTTATTTTCTTTTTGCAGAAATCTGGATATTCAAGTGGCAACGAATATGGCGCGCATAAGAAACTTGCCGACAAGCGGCAGCTACGAACTAATCATCCGAAGTGAAAACAGTGTGGGAATGTCGGTGGAAAGCAGTCAACTGATGATATCGGCAGAGGCGGGATCGGGATGGGACAAGCGTATACCCAAATATCTGGAAGTTAGCAAGGCGCAAAAACAAATAAGTTGGCAGCACGTGGAGCAACGGGAACAACTAATTGGCTATTCCGTTTATTGGTGCATTTCAAATGTAACGGACCGCAATCGATGCAATGATTCGATGGCCATTGAAATGCAACAAGTGGATGCCCAATGCAATTACTATAATACGACAATGGCCATTGACGATAGCTACGAGTGGGCAGTGTCTGCCAATTATAATGGCACGCTGCTCTCGGGCGGCATGATATGGCGCCAATGGACGCCACATGCCATCAACGATTTGGCGTCCGTCGATCAAAATTCGAGACATGGCTTGGAGGGCGTTATTGCACTGCTGATCCTCGGCGGCTGTTTGTATTTGTTGTTTCGCAAATATCAATACATGTCCAACATTAAGGTGGATCTGCCGCCGGGCGTCCTCTTGGGCAAAGATGAGCACATTGAACTTTTGTCCAGTCATCAGCCGAATCATCATCAGCATCATCATCATCATGATGTGGAAATACCCAATATCTTGAGTGCGAATATTAAACCCTTGGATTCAATTCTGCCCACTCCGTCTCCATCTCCTCCTCCTACTCCCACTCCCAGTTCCCACTCCTCCTCTTCTACTTCTTTAACGTCTTATGTTCCAGTCGTTGCTCGGGAAAATTCCAATTCCCTCGACTATATAACGATGCAATCCATGGCAGTCAATATTAATCCAGTTAATCAATCCAATCCGATCTCGGATTATGTCATGCCAACGCCAGTTTATAGATAACACATTTTGATAACACTGGAGAGCGTATTTATCTCAATAACAGTTGACTCCATGGTGAAATTACTAATAAGCATGCGATAAACAATCTCTTTCGACAACGTTTGCAGGCATACTGTCAAATATTTGATCCCTCGAAAGAAAGCAGCCGTGGTGAATAAGTATAAGGTGGTCTCGTCGGCTGCCAAGGCGTAAAATTTATGAATGTAACGAAATGCTTAGAGAGGACAACATTATGGGAGCAAACTCTGGGCTTTACTTTCAAGTTCGAAATTATTAAAAAAAAACTTCAACTGTTTTTACTACTTATACACGTAATAGGCAACTTTAAACACCATGCCCCATCTAAGGGTTAATCAAAGCACTCTATTGTCATTTCACTTACACGCACTACGCTGAACCCTTTCACTCGCACTTATTATCATCAGCATAGTCAACGGACTGCATTTTTGCCAACGAGATCACCTTATACTTCAGCGGTGGGCTCGCGGTGGCTCCGGGAGCAAGCGGCTGCTTCCGAATTCAGATTTCGTGCCCACCGCTGAACTAAGAAGTACTGTTAAACAGACTTTCTCGCCATTTATTCCATTTCAAAAATTCTTAATATGTATATACCAAAGTGTTCTTGGATTTTTTTGTCCAATATAAAAAAACAAAATTATAATATATTTTTAACTTTGCTACCTCAATGATTCTCAAGAATAGCAAACTGAAAATTTAATTTATAAAGGAGATGAGAGCCCAGAACCTGAAAGTAGAATTATAAAAACAGCTGAGAAATTTATTGTGTAGGTTGCAAATCCAAATCTAACGAGTTTATAAAGAAAATTCACTATATATTATATTTGAGAAAATATTAAAGAAAATATTTGGAAATAAAAATTGGAAATCCGAGATAATACAGCCAAGTTAAATATGAAATAAAAATATAAAATTAAAATTTGCGGAGTTATTACAAAAATTGAAATTCAAGTAATAAAAAAATCTATAAATTTCTCACTGAATTTTCTAATTTAAAAAATTTAAATTTGTTCAGTACTTTTTTAATAGTAATGAAATTGGGATTTCATTAAATTTTCTTATTTATGCTTTTATTTTTAACACTTTTTTTTTATTTTAATGAAATTGATTTTAAATCATTTTTTTGCTTGTAATATTATTTTTAATTTCCTAAAGTTTTTATAATATTAAAATTAAATTTTCTTATTTATGCTTTAATTATTCACATCTCTTTTTTTATAATTTTAATGAAATTGATTTTAAATCTTTTTCTTTTGCTTTTATTTAAAATTTGCTAAGTTTGTCACTAAGTTTTTTCATTTGTTGAATTTGCTGATTTATGAAATTTAACTTTGTAATTTTATAATAGTTATGCAATTTTTATTGAATTAAATTTTCTTATAAATGCTTTCAATTTCCTTTTTTTCTTCTAATATTAATGATATTGATTTTAAATCATTATTATTTTGAATTTTCTAATTTTTTTCATTTGTTGAATTTTCTAGTTTGTGAAACTTTTGTTACTTTTATTATTTTTTTATAGTAAAGAATTTTGTTTTAAATTCAATTTTCTTATTAATGCTTCCATTATTCACATATTTTTTTTCTAATATTAATGAAATATATTTTAAATCATTATTCTTTTTAATTTCCTCAATATTTCACTCTGTATATTTTTAATTTAAATGCTCTTTTTTTCCATTCTCGGAATACTCGGAATTCATAAGTAAAAGATTAATCCCGTCGAATTTGTATGAAATCTTATTAATCATAAAAATAAATTAAGCGCATTTAAGTTCGTTTTTAAGTATGTTACCAAAAGTCTTGTGCCATTTGTACCATATATAATTTTATTAAATAGCATTAAATACAAAAAATCATATTGTACAAAACCGAAACGAAAACAATTAAACCGTTAAGAACTATGCAAAAAAATAATAAAAAACAGAAAATAAAAAATAAGTTGAGTATGTTAATTTGTTTATAGCGAAGACGATACAGATTTGCTGCCGTGCCATTTGTAGGATCCATAGTAAAGGAAATTGCTCTGCTCGCACTTGCGATCGGCCTCCTTGGGCCCCCGGGAGCCATAAACATACGGCAATGGCTGCGTCTGCTCTCGCTCGATCTTGTGCAGAATGGGCGTAAAAATGCGCCACGCCTCGCGCAATTCATCGGAGCGTACGAAATGCATTTGCGAACCACAAAAGACATCGAGTATGAGACGCTCGTAGGCATCGGGCAGATACGAATCCTTGTAGCGATGCTCGTACGTTAAATCCAGCTCGGTTTCCTCAATATCAAACGTAATCCCAGGACTTTTGGTCATCATCTTAAAGTAGACAGCCTCGCCGGGCTGGACGCGTATCACCAGCTCATTGCGCTTCGTATTCCCCTCGAATATGTCGCCGGGCACATCCTGATATTGGATGCGTACCTAGAGTTGGCAACAAAATAAATGAATTAATCGATTATTGTAATCATATGATTAATCGCGATTAAATGAAAATCATCGATTAATCAAATGATTATTTGAATATGAGCCAAATTTTGCGTTTTTTAATATATATTTCACAAGTGAAAGTGTAATTACACCAGCGGTGGGCACGCAGTGGCTCCGGGAGCAGCGGCTGTTCTCAACTTAGGTAGACTCTAGTAGGGTTGTTGTTGTTGATGTTGTTGTATTGCTACTGAATTCTGATTTCGTGCCCACTGCTGTTTTACACCATTGTTACCCCAATTACGCTTTTTAAACTAATAATTTTAGAGATGGCAAAAAAAAAATGAATTAATCGATTTTTTTAATCATATGATTAATCGCGATTAAATGAAAATAATCGATTAGTCAAAAGATTATTTGAATATGAGCCAAATTTCGCGTTTTTTAATATATATTTCACAAGTGAAAGTGTAGTTACACCAGCGGTGGGCACGCAGTGGCTCCGGGAGCAGCGGCTGCTCTCAACTTAGGTAGACTCTAATAGGGTTGTTGTTGTTGATGTTGTTGTATTGCTCCTGAATTCCGATTTCGTGCCCACTGCTGTTTTACACCAGTGTTACCCCAATTACGCATTTTAAATTAATAATAAAGCTTTTTGATTTGCGATTATTTTGGCACTTAATCGATTATTCGTTCAATTCAATCGCAACCCATTATTCGATTCGATTCGATTAAATCGGAATTTAGCACAAATTAATCGATTAATGCATATGCGTACCTCGGCTTTTCGTTCATTCAGCGCCTTGCCACAACGCAAGATAAATGGTACGCCCTGCCAGCGTTCATTATTGATATGTATGACAGCCATGGCATAAGTGGGCGTGGTCGATGTCTTTGCCACTGTCGGATCTTCCAGATAACCAGTGCGTGAATCCTCCGTCTTGCCCTGTGGATTGCCCACATATTGGCCCAGCACAATGTCATTTAATTCCAATTGTGGTATACTTTTTAGCACTTTAACCTTCTCATCCCGAATGTCATCGGGATGACAGCTGACGGGCTTTTCCATGGCCACCAGCGAGAGTATCTGCATCAAATGATTCTGCATGACATCCCGAATAATGCCAAATTCATCAAAATAACCACCACGGCCCTGTGTACCAAATGGTTCCTTGAATGTTATCAAAACCGATGCGATATTCTCGCGATTCCATGTCGAGCTTAGGATTTTATTGCCAAAGCGTATGGTCATCAGATTCTGGACCATCTCCTTGCCCAGATAATGATCGATGCGGTACAGTTGATCCTCATCAAACAGACTCGCCAGATGATCGCTCAGCGCCTTCGATGTCACATCATCCCGGCCAAAGGGCTTCTCAACGATCACGCGATTCCAGCCGCTACAAAGATCAATCGACAAAAACATCATCAGTTTATCAGTTTTATTATTATATTTCTTTATTTCCTATTTTCATTTTATTAAAGATTACAAATCGGAGTAAACAATGCGTAGCGATTTTCATTTTATAAATATCACAAATACTAAATACAAATAATTTCGGAATTTTTAACAAATGTATTTACTTTTACTTTCTGATCTATGCACAAATTATGAATCTATAATTTAATTGAATTTATATGTATGTATATGCAAGTACTAAATACAAATAATTTCGGAATTGTTAACAAATTTTTGGATTTTTTAAATACAACTTTTACTTTCTGATCTATGCAAAGATTATGAATAAATAATTTTATTTAATTTATATACAGTCGTAAGATAAAGTATTTTAACAAAACTAAAGTGAAATCTACTCATAATTTGAACTTACTTCATGTCAATTTTAACATCAATGGAAAGGTCATTTAAATTCCGTTTGAATGATACAAAACTTTCCTTAAATTATTAAGTACTTATGGAAACTGTCGAATTTTTGTAAAAGTCCACTGTTTTGACTTTTTGCCTCGGACTCAAGCAAAAAATATTTTTATGCAAAAAGTTTCTGACTGCAAAAAAATTCTTTTTAAAAATCTCTTCGCTAGTATTTTTTATAATTTTTTATGGGATGATCTCAGAAAACTTTTGCATGAAAAGAAAGAAAAAGTGACTAAAATCATAAATTTTAGCAATTTTCAAAAAAAAACATAAAAACTATTGGCAAAGAGATTTTTTAGCCCGAGGAAAAAAGTTTTAAAAGTTGACTTTTAAACAAATTCTAAATTTTTAATGGATACTTAATGGATTAAGAAAAGTTTTGTATCATTCAAACGGAATCAAAATGAACTTTCCATTGAAGCCAAAATTTACATGAAGTGCAAATTATGAGTAAATTTAACTTTAAGTGTTGTCAAAATACTTTATCTGACGACTGTATATGCAAATACTAAAACAAATAATTTCTGAACTTTTAAAAAAATTTTGGATTTTTTAGAACACAACTTTTACTTTCTAATCTATGCAAAAATTATGAATTAATAATTTTATTTAATATATTTAATTTTTTTATGTTTACTTTTTCTTGATATCTTTATGAAAATTTAAGAACTACTTAAATATTTTTGAATTTTTATACTTTTTTTTTTTTTTTTTTTAAATTTTATTATAATAAAATTTAATTTGCATAGTAAAAATTTAATTTAATTTTATTTTAGTATTTTTTTTTGATAATATTACTTGTATTGCGTATTTTAGTATTATATTGGCCCTTTTTTGGCTATAAATCAGCGGTGGGCACGCATGGGCTCCGGGAGCTAGCGGCTGCTATTCAGATTTCGTGCCCACCGCTGCTATAAATAGCTAAATAAAAAAAATAAGACATGGAAGTTTGATTTACTCACTTGCGCGACATGCAGATGTTCTTGATGTTCAGCGTCACCAGATCATAGACACTGGGCGGCAGTGCCAAGTAAAAGATGCGATTCGCCTTGAATTTACACTCCATCTGTTCCAATTGTTGATTCAATAGCTCGTAACCGGTGCGTCCGTCATAAGAGCCCGCCACATAGCTGTTAAGGCTCCAGAACTCATCATATTTGGCCTGTTCATTCGGTTGCACCTGCATTACAATTGAGAGAAATTAGTCTTCACAGAGATTTAAAAAAGTTTCCATAAAAGGCACCTTTAAAACTTTACAATATCCTCAAAAGCAAGAACATTTTCTAGAAAAAAATTAATTTTTAACCGAAAATTCTTAACGAATGTGTAAAAAACACATTTTAACATACACAATTTCTGAGTTTTCTTGAGATATCTTAAGAAACAACAAAGTAATTGTGAAAACATTGAAATTATTATGAAATATGAGGCCAAAATTCGAGAAAAGTTCTTTCCTTAATATCATCTAAGACCATATTTTTTTGAAAATGGCAAAAAATTCACTTTTTCATAATTTGCATGCAAAAAGTGCCTTTTTGCCATTTTCAAAAAATTATTAAATATACTAGCGAAAAGATTTTTGAAATTTTTATTTTGCAGTCACTATTAAAATTGTTTAAAGAATATTTTTGCATCCCAACTTTTTGAATATTTTTGAATATTTGAAAGTAGACTTAAATTTTACTTAAATTTCGTACAAATAACTTAATATCAATCCAAAATTTGGTTAATATTCTTCGTACTTAAATAAAGAATATTCACACAAATTTTCAGATTGATTCGTCAGCAACTTTTTGAGCTAGGTTTCCCGCAAGTTGAAAAAAAGTCGTTTCGAGTAAAACGCATTTGAAAAAAAAACGATATATCTTCGAAACTAATTGAAATTTCGCGTTGAAACTTAAGCTACAATTTATGCAAAAAAAAAAAATTTAATTTTTTCAACCATCCAAACTGATTGATCCCCTTAAATATTATGAACACACCTTCATGTAGGAATCACAGCTGGCTCTAAGGTTTTCAATTGTCAAGTGGGAACGAGCATATCCACAAATTTTGGTAGGTTTTGGCAATAGATCATCACGATAAAGCCACCACAAAGTTGGATAGATCTTCTTCTTGGCCAGATCACCCTATATAGAAATACATAGATCAATTTATACAAGATGTCTTCAAAAGGAGTGTGTGTTCAATTCAAAAAACTTACCGAGGCACCAAAGACGACAAACGTGTGTGGAATTTGACCGTCGAAATGTGTGCCTTCACATATCATTGTGGCGGATTTCAAGGACTTGATTATACGATCCAGGGTGCCAGTTTCCGAGATGTTCGAGTTCCCTAAGCATTCAAGGAGAAAATTTAGATTTGTTTCGATTTTGAGCACAAAAATACGATTTCAACTGAATTTATGCTCAAAATGAAAGATCAATTGAAAAAATACCAAAAAGAAATCTTAAAAAATACATTCTTTGTAATTTTTTGATGTAAAAAAAATTACAAATAAAAATTATTGCATGATTTTTTTAAAATTTGTTGTTAAAATCTATTTTCAAAGGGATAGAAAAATTCAATTTGATTTTTTGAGTTTTCAAACAAAGTTTACTCAAACTTTTTTTTCACATTTTCTTGTTAAAATTAATTTACAAAGTATAGAAAAATACAACAAAATCTGATTTTGAACAGAAAAATACGAAAATTTGTTCAATTTCAACCTTGAATGAATCCTCACAATTAAAGTTCAATTAAAAAAATACCAAAAAGAAAACTTAAAAATACATTCCTTGTAATTTTTGATATAATAATAATATAATATAATTTTTGATATAATTATTACAAAAAATAAAAATAAAAGTTATTGCATGAATTTTGGTTATTAATTAAAAAGTTGTTGTTTAAATCAATTTTCAAAGGGATAGAAAGGAAAGGAAATTCAATTCGATTTTATGAGTTTTCAAACAAAGTTTACTTAAAATTATTTTTTCCACATTTTCTTGTAAAAAAAAATTTATTAAGCATAGAAAAATAAAATTAGAACTGATTTTGAACACAAAAATACGAAAATTTGTTTAATTTCCACCTTGAATTTATCCTCTAAATGAAAGTTCAATTGAAAAAATACCAAAAATAAAATTAATTGCATGAATTTGTTGTTTAAATCAATTTTTAAAGGGATAGAAAGGAAAGGAAATTCAACTAGATTTTATGAGTTTTCAAACAAAGCTTAATAAAAATTAATTTTTTCACATTTTCTTGTTGAAATTAATTTACGAAGTATTAAAAAATACAATAAGATCTGATTTTGAGCACAAAAATATGAAAATTTGTTCAATTTCAACTTATAATTTATCCTCAAAAACAAAAAACAATTATAAAATACATTCTATGTAGTTATTTGATGTAGTAAAAAATATATAAAAAATCTTTAGTTTTGTTTTGTTTTTTTTTTAACCAAAATCAAAATTTTAATTAAATTGGTTTTTCAAAATGTATTGTTAAAATAGATAGAAAAATGCAATAAGATCTGACCTTGAGCACAAATACAAAAATTGTAACAAGTTAAACCTTGAATATAAATCCTCAGCGATCTATTGAACGGTCAGAAAACCGAAAAGTATATTGACAAACTTAGAGGTCAGATCAGAGACGCGTTGTACCGTTCGATGCGGCATCAGATACGTAATAAATCGCAATTTGCAATTTCAATTCTCAACGAGTCTATGACTCGTTGCATGACTTTCAAACGCGTTAACAGTGACTATATCTTAGTACAGTATCATATAGTATCATATGTGCATACATACATATGTACATATATGGAAATAACAGAGCTGCCCTTCGCACTTGACGAAAAACGAACCCTAACGATCCCCTCAACGAATCCGCAACGAACCAAAGAGAGAGAGAGAGAGACGATAGATAATCAGTTTGGGTCGCGTGATTATTTTGCATCGCTTTCAGTTCTTTTTTTTTGAATGGGAAATTGCACTTGCAATCGTCTTGATATGTTTAAGAGATCGCTTAAGAGATTGCTTAAGAGATTTTTTCAGAGATTGTTTAAGAGATTGTTTAAGAGATATAACCTTCAGTTTGAGCCGTTTGCTACGTGATTTAACATCTATCTAAAATTATTTTATAATTTATAATTACATTAAGAAATAATTTACTTATTTAAAAGATTAACATTATTATTTACAGTTGTCGTATAAAGTATTTTGACAAAACTCAATTAGAATTTACTCATAATTGTTTTTTTATGATTTTTGAAAATTGCCAAAAAATTACATTTTTATCCATTTTTTCACATTTTCATACAGATTTTCATAGAATCATAAAAAATCATAAAAAAATAAGCAGAGATTTTTGAGCAAAAAAGTCAAAACTGTATAATTTAAAAAAAAAATTCAAAATTTTCAATTAAGGAAAGTTTTGTATCATTCAAACGGAATTAAAATGACCTTTTCATTAACTCCAAACTTAACATAAAGTAAGTTAAAATTATGAGTAGATTCAACTTTAGTTTTGTCAAAATACTTTATCCGACGACTGTAGATTGCATTTTGCTTCGTTCAATAATTTTAGCGGCTTGACGAAACTTAAGCGTCCCACACACGCTTCGATTTAGAAACAAAACTAGTCTAAAACATGGCCAATATCAACAAAAATAATTTATAGCTTTCATATAAATAATTAGGTTAATCACTTGTATTATTTCTTTAATTAACTTGATGTACTTCTGATCTGATCTGTACTTTAAGCATTAAGCGATTGATGAAAATGTTGGGATCCCACATACTTTTTTATTATTTCAAAGTTGTTGTAAAGTAAACATTTTTGTTTTTTTAATTAGAAAATAAAATAAAAAAATAGTTTTGCTTTTTAAATATAAGCCAAAGATTTTAACTAGTCAAATCAATTACAGTATGTGAATTTTTGCTTTGTCAAAACAATTTTTTGTTAGACTGTATGTATGTTAGTCTGTTCTTTGAAGCATAGAGTACATAAGTATGCGTGTACTTGTCAACTTTCAATGTCATTAACACTGGCTAATTCTCAATGCCCAAACTCACTCTCTCGCTCTCCCTCTCTTCAGCATTGCCGCTCTCTTTGAACTTCAACTTGTAAGGTTCTTTGTTGCTTTAATCGTTGAAGTGAATGTGCTTAAAGCAATAACAACGAAATCATAATATCAACAACAACAACAACAAAAACTCAACATATCAACGTTTGGCAGATAATTGAGGAGTGCGGTGAAGTGATTGCAATGGCGATAAGCTTTTAAGGTGACCCTTTGCCATTTCAGCGAAAGAGAGAGCGCACATTTTGAAGGGCGCACTTTGGGCAGACAGCACAGACAGTAAGCCGCACAGTGACAGCTGAAAGTGTACTTTCACCAAATGTTTGCAATTGTTTGACTTAAAAAAAAATCACAAACAAAACTGTTCTTGGTTTTAGAATTTTCCCCTTTCCAATAAAACAGAGGTGGGTTTTTTTTTGCCTTGTCAAAACAATTACTTCATATACTGTTGGTGAAGGGCCTCACCTCACACCGTTTGCGTTGTACATACTATATTTTTGACTTACCTGCCTTATTCATGTTTACTACTTGTTGAGTGTCCGTTAACTTTCGAAAGCTATATTTGTTTTTTTTAATTTTTCTTTTTGCTTGAGCTTCTTTTCAAAATTTTTGTTTATTGACTATGACAAAATAAAATGCGCTTACTAAGATTGTCTTAAAACTTGTTTAAGTCTATCTCTTGCTTTAACGGTAACTTCAACTGTGCGCAATTTGTTAAGCTTTTAAAACACAAAAAATAAAGGTCAAGTACGCAAGCTAAAAGCACACAAACACATGCGCATCACACATGCACACACGTACACACGTACAAACAAAACACGCACGCAAGCGCAACGTATGATTTTGTTGTTGTTTTTTTCTTGGTTTTGTTTTTTGTTGTTTTTTGTTGCTTTTGTTGTTTGCAATCTCAGTTTGTTGTGGTGCGTAAAGTTTAGTTGATTTGAAACAAACGGAGCCCTCGAAAATGCACGATATTGAGCTTAGCACGATCGCAGCGCGAATGCGCCACAGCAAACGTTGAAGGCGCACATGAAGCACAGGCAGCAGCAGAAGCAAAAGTTGCCAACAACAAATACCAACAATGCCACCGACTTATAGCAACAGCAACAAAAACCACACGAAAAAGAGCGCACACACTTTTAATACATATTCAGTTTCAGTTTGAATGCGGCGACCACGATGACGGCGGCGGTTAAGGCGACGTTGCCGGTTCTCTGTTATGCATAAACGCCCGCACACGCACACACATTCAAAAGCACACGTAAAGTACGCAAATTATGTAGTACATACAGTGTTGCCACTTTAGCTGTTTTCTCGCCATTTCTGGCAGATCCGGAAAAATATTAATATATATAGCGGCTGGCGGGAATTATAGCTATATTGAGAGTTGAAATTTAATATTTTATTTATTATCAAAAAAGTTTTGGCAACATCCTAAAATATAATTGGCTGTGTTCTACAATTTTCTAGCTTTCTTAAAAAGCAGATCTAGCTTGCTCAAGCCCAAAAAAGTTGGCAGCACTGAGTACATATGAGAGGAGAGAGAGAGAGAGCATTCCCCAAAAGAGAGACGAAGTACATGTATGTAGATGTTGTTTAGTGATCAGTGTTACCACACAATTAATTTAAAATTAATTATTATAAACACTGAGATTCCAACGTCATGATTGCGATTACACTTACACTTCGCACTACATTTATTTGTACACTCTTGTTTTGAAATTGTTTGCTTTTGACATACATACATATTTATTTTAAAAACAAAAATTTGAAAAATGATGGAAATTGAAGTGTACAAATATGTATTTGATTTTTTTAATACAAAAATTAAGTGAACGAATAAATCTTAGCCTGACTGTATTTAGACCAAGACCTCGCAAGACCCATGTGCCCCTTTAATAAATATGTACATATGTATGTATGCAGTTACATGTGTACATGTATGTACATATTTGAATAATGCATGTACTAACTTGCAAAACAAATTTCAGCAAATACGGTTTTTTTTTTTCAAATTTTGTTGCCATACGAAACTCAAGCAATAAACTATTATCATCAGAGACAGACAAAAAAAACGATTACCACCAACAGAGGATTTTTAGAGGTCTTTTTTCGAAAGCTGGTGATTCACACACACACACGTGTGTATGTGATGATAGGTGTGCCCGACTAAGAGATACCCGTTACTCAATTCAAGCTTACAGATAGCAATTCTTTTGACAAAACAAAATTTTTATATACATATGTATGTATGTAGTTCTTTATGAATTTCATATTTTTTTTAATTTTTAATGGTTTAAACAAATTTATTTTGTTAAAAAAGTCCGACTGTTTTCCGAATTTGGTTGCTCTGAGATCCAGTAACTTTGTAGGGTTGCAACGAATACTTTATACCCTTTTTCTCTACGAAACCGATAACCGATAAGTGTAATGCCAAGTTTTCCTTATTATAATGCCATTGGACATGTATCGAAAAGTTCTTTGTGGTATATTTACAATAAAACTAGAAATAAGCGTTGAGAACAAAATAAAATAAAATTACATTGATTTTTTTTTTAGCACGATTTTGTTGTGTGTAGGTCAACAACAACAACAACAACAGTCTAAAGCCGCGTTCATACATACACATACAATAAACACATATTACAATTTTATTGCATCGATTTTTTTTTCCTTTCCTTTTTTTTTGTTTTTTTTTTTTTGTGAAAATTCGATTTTAGTGAGTGTCTGTGTGTGTGTGTGTTCGGTGCGTCCCCAAATTGTGGTGTAAGCATGCACATTGATGACGGTCATTATCGATCTGCTCTTCATATATTTACAATTCTTATATAGTCTTGATATATACAACATATATCGAGAATCGCAATCGCAATCGTGTAACTGTTATTGCTCCTCGTCTGCTTGCTGTTCGATTATTAGAGCGCAGGTGATTGTTTGCAAGTGTATTGTGTTATCGAACTGTGTTATCGGCTGTCAGTAAAAGAGAACCGAGTGTAAAATCACTCGATTTCTGCGCTCCTCAAATTCCTGTATCATTTCATCGATGTCATTATCGATATCGTTCGATTTTGCCATCTAAAAACACACAAAAAGAGAGCAAAAACAATTTGAGTATTCATATTTGAAATTCAATTTTTAAATAGTTACCAAATTGAGCATGTCCGTTATTAAAAATGCGCCCATTAATGCGTCCTCGGCATTGTCGACGACGTCAACGTTCAGAACGTGAACGGGCCGATTATCAACCGAGTCCATGGATACCATGTGCATCACAACCAAGTCGTAAACACGCTCCTCTACCGTTATGATTATATCAAATTGTTCTTTGGTTTCTTGAAAACGTTCGGGGCATTTTTTAATTCGCCGATTACGGTCCAGCATGTGCAGCAGTCCGTTTTGTGTGTAACTGTGTGAGGAGAAGAAGGCGGAGAAGTGGGAAGTAGAAAGTGGAAAGAGTAGGGCATTAACAAATTGCAATCATGGTGAAAGCATAACAAGGTCAAGTCATCGGAGCGAACGCGTTCTCCTTTTCTCCCTTTTTCAGCGGGTACAATATGATTTTGGGTAATTTTCTTATCTATGCGACTCTTGAATAAAAAAAAAAAATTGTATTAAATAGAGGGTATTTTATAATGATTTTAGGTGAAAGAATTTTTGGGGGGTGTCTTCTACTTTTTTTTAATTAAGTTTTGAAATTTTGATTAAAAATTGACTTTTTTTATGTATCTTTTGTGTTTTACATGGTTTTCAACAAAAATTTCAAAGTTCAATTAAAAAACAAATAGAAGAGACCTAAATTCTAAATTCTTTCACCTAAATTCATTATAATATACCCTCTATTTAATACAATTTTTTTTTATTCAAGAGTTGCCGCATAGATAAGAAAATTACCTGATTTTGTATCAAAACTAGTAAATTGTTTATTCGTTGGTAAATTGCATCACTTTTATTCAAAATGTCAAAGGTACACTTATTGTAAATGGTACAATTTGTCTCTAAATTCAGGTACAAACTATTTGCATGAAGTGGCAACCGTGGACGGAATGTGAAAACAAAACAAACTCTGCATTCATTTTTTGTCCACGCTCCCTCTCTCTCTCTCTGTCTCTCTCACACGTGCGCTGGCTCACGACTTTACCTTAAACTTAATTCCACCATGATTGCCAGTCATCATCACAACTCACTTACAATTCCTTGTCTTTGGATTCCAAGTCGCGGTAAATCTCCTCGTAGCTGGTGCCGAATTCATAAACATTTGGCTTATCAAACGCCAATCCGGGCAACTTGACCCGCTCACCGGTGCCGTAGGAGCGCACGTTGAAGCCTTTTTTCGCGAGAAAATTGTGCGCCTCCATGGAACGATTCATGTTCGATGAACAGACCACAGCGACGGACAATTTGCTCGGGTCAGTCATATCTATTTGGCAGTGCAATATTTACGATAAACCAATATAAAACTATGACTTAGGAGAAAATTTAGAGCAGAATGACGATGAGTTGTGTCCTAGCGTTGCCACCGACAGCTTTGGAACGTGTGGCAACCTCGGTTTACAGCAAAAGTTACAGATGGTTTTAAAATGTGTGGCAGCCTAGGCTAAATATTTTAGGTCATTTTTACAAAAGACTGTATTTTTCTTTAATTCGAAACTCGAATTCTTTGTTACATTTGGAAAAATTCGTTAAAATAATCAACTTATTTTATAAAGTTTAAAATCTTACTGTTTTTTATAAAATTATAAAATATATTGCATAAATTATTGCTAAAAAAAAAACTATTTAATTAGCCCGCCGGCCACTTTTGAGTTCAGACTGGAGTTGTTTATATATCTAGCAAGCAACCAAAAGGTGGCGCCACTGTCTATGAAATATGTGGTAGCATTGGTGCATTTT
>JBAMBJ010003560.1:0-27261 GCA_037043495.1 Drosophila recens
AACAGTATTCTGGAGAATACTGTCACGAACAACACTTCAATAGCCAATGATCGCAACAATGAATAAATACACTAACAGTAAACACATTAATAAATAAAATAGCCCAAATGCACCCAATACTACCTATGCTGCTGCTAATCAATCAATAGCAGCAGAAACAGCATTAGGATTTAGGGACACTCACCTGACCAACATCATCAGCAGCAACAACACCAAGAAGAATATCAATACATTGGAAACTGCCGCCAAACATGTCGTTCAACAAGTCGATTCCGATACTTGGGACATCAATACTGAAGATATCTGGAAAATCGAATATTTCACGTGTAGCTGCCAATCGAGATCGATTTGGACGCCACTGGCGCACGAAAAGCATTTCCACATGCATCTTGTAAACAGTAAAACATCGCCAACCAGTCTGCAATCGCAGGCAAAAACGCATCAGTTACAGCAACAGCAACAAGAACAGCATTATTGGCCAGAAAATTGGCCAGAACTATGGTATGAACACCAGAAACAACAAAACTTCGATGGGCGGCAGAAAATCTTCAATTTCTTCAATTTCAATTACAACGATGATATCCAGTGTGAGGCCAACACGTCCACATCCATCAATCTGCTGTTGAGACACAGCGTTCCTCAACAACAGCAGCAGCATAGGTCCAGACGTCCAGACATAAATAAAAAAGAAAACGCACAAAATCAGCCAAAACAAATAACACAAACAATAGAACAAAACTCTACAGCAAAAAAACTCACCAGAAAGCACCACAAAGATTCGTTCTGGTCAGACTGGCTGCAGCGGCGAGACCAAGCGTCCATCCAGCGTCGACAAAAAGAGCAGCAAATTTGGCACAAATCCATCAATTGCCAGAATAGTGGCATCACTTGCCCATGGCAGCCAGGACAACAAAACTTGGCCATAACGCAGCTTACACATCCTGTTAACAAGCATGGACTGCAATCTTGCCAATCCTGTGGCAACTTGGCAAACGAGCAGTACCAGCTTGTAACGATGTCCAGTGAGCTGCAGAAAATGCGATCCAAAACGGCAAATCCAAATATCCACGCGGCAACAAAATGTTGCATGCAAAAGCGGCAACGTGACTGGCAGATCATCGAGAAGGAATCCCAGCAACTATGGTGGCATCAAACAACTCCAAAATCCTGCTCCAGTGGCAGAAACATGGCATTGAAAAAACGGCCGTCACATGGCGTTTTTCACAATTGCCATATGAGTGCCGCTCCGTCCATGGAACAGGAAAACTTGTCAAATCCACCAGACAACTTAGTTGGCAGCATCCTCAACTGGCGTGAACCACAAAATCGACGATTTATTGGCAAATCCGGAGTCCAGGCCAATCCTTGGCAGCACCTGCAATATACAAATAACATGCAAATAAATACAAAATATAAAATGTATAAAAATGCTGAAAATAAAAATAACACAACACAAAACAAACAACACGGCTGGCAAATACAGGAGGAGCATCTGCATCAACCATGGAGACGTTCACCACATCCAAAAAGCCACACTAGTGGCAGCAAATCTTCATCGCATCAGCGGTACACAGGCGGCGTTTTCTCCAATTGCCAGATGTTTGCTGCCCGGCCAATAAGGCAGCAACACTGGCAAAAGGCATCTGGCGAGCAGCATAGCAGCTTTCTCATCTGTCCTGAGCCACAAAATTGCCGATCAACTGGCATTTATGGCATCCTGGCAACATCATGGCGGCACCTGCAAAATATAAATATAAAAATAAAAATTTTATTAAAAAAATGTATTAAAATACACTTTTTGAGTATTTGCAGGTACACAACTTACTTGCATCCATCACTCAAAAAGCAGATCCAGCAACTCCCGTAGCCTGTGGCAACATTGGCGGCGGCGGCTTGCCACCTTGCTGCAATTGTAATTACTTGTTGCATGTGGCAACGACAGACAACGCGGCGTCATTTTGGCGCAACACAATTCCGTTCAGAACTGGATAACATGGCGGCAACTTATCCACAACATACCGCATACTGGGGCAAGTGGCGGCTCCAGCGGTGGCGGCAGTTTGTGGATAAACTCCTGAGGCAGCTCCTGGATGCAACATCGCATCCATATGGCCATCATGATGGCAACGACGAAGGCGTCTACTTGCGGCGGGCCTCCTATTGGCATGCAGCCAACTGGCAGAAACAGCGGCAGGGGCGTCCACTCCAACAGCAGATGCAGCAGCGGCAAATCCATCCAAAACATCCCAGCGAAAAAATTTGCCGTCTTTATGGCACCATTGATGTCTGGATCAATCCTACGAGTCACCTGGAAATATGTGAGAAAATTTTAAAATTTTTACACTACATATTTTTGTATATTTGCAGGCAAATTTGCCCGCAAATAGCAACTATGGGCAAATCAAAGAAAATTCTTGAGCTGAGCCCCATCTTGTCCACCATGGGTCTACTTATCCCGTCAAGAATCCAGCAGCAGCAGCAGCAGATTCGTCTTGAACAACAGCCTCGCACAACTGGTGCCGATGCGGCCAATTCTGGCCACTGTGGCCGCCTTCAGCAGCAGCAGCAGCAGCAGCAGTCCACAATGCCTTGTCGCCGCCCTCATGGCACTAAGGAGGCATGGCATCATTTCACTGGCACACGGCGGCTCCATCTCCATCAAATTCACGAACTGACGTCTGTGAATCCATCCAACGGCACCTGTTGCCCCTCCTGGGCATCAAGTAGTCGTACACAACACAACATACAGCTGGGCGAACAACGTAGACGTCGGCAGCAACAGCGGCCTTATTGGCCATTCTGGCCAATTTGGCAAGCAACTCCGTGGCCACGGCGGCGGTCCCAGGTGTATATGGGTGCACCTGCCGTACTGCTGCTGATGGCCACATCACACCTGATTCTCATTTCGGGCGTCTCCAATCCATATTCGGCATCCTTGCCGCCTTTGCCTTGGCCTGGGCAAAGGCAGCAGCAAATTCAGCAACATCAACGAGAAGAAGAAGAGTTGCAGCGACAGCAGCGCTGGACTGCAACAAACTGGCGTCCATCCCACGGCGACTGGCAACGGCAGGTCCACAGAAAGGCCGTACGGACGAGGAGACACCAATGACACCAAGGTTAGTATACTCACCTTGCAGTTGCATGTGCAGTCACTGTAGGTCCAATACGAAAAAACAGCTGATTGAAGTCTCTGAAAAAACATTTAAATTAGTCACTTTGTATTAGTATTTGTCACAAATATGTAATACTTACCAAGTCTTGACCGTTTAATGAATACTTACCTTGTTATTCTGCCATTATACCTGAAAAGAAAAGAAAAAATCACATTAAAACTTTGTTTATTGTGTGCCATCTGCAGATTGCATAACTCAAATTGCCAACATTTTGCTTGTCTCTTTACCTGATTATGTAATCCCATGTCCACATTCAATGCATGTATTGATGCCGTCTCCCTGTAATTATGTACCTGTAAATAGCCAGTAATTAATATTTATATACAAAATTATTGATAATGAACACTCCTTTATATATGCGAGGAAAAATAATGAAGATAAATATGTACTCACCCCCAAAAATATGTACAAGTTGGATGCACATACACACACAAACACACACATGTTCACGACGATACTCTGATATCGATGCCCCGGCTGTTAACCTTAACAGTCGGGGAGGCCACACACCAAAACCAAGACTGTTAATGCTACTAAGACTGTTAATGTTAAATTTTAACATTATCCAGAAAATGTCCCGCTGTTTTGAACTGACGTATGCGCCAACAACAAAATAACGATCCAAGTTAGCCGACTTGGGGTCGTTGTTCGTTGACTGTACGTTCGTTGCCCTTGCGAACACAGAACATCGCAAATCGCAATTGAGTCGGCCGAGCGGTGCGGACGTGATTTGTTCTTCGATCGCGAGCAACTTGAAACTTTAAACAGAAACTGAAACTTAAACAAGCAAATTAAATTAAAAATTATAAAAGACATAAAAAGACATAAAAGACTCTGTGCTGTGTGTGTACGTGCGTCTGAATTTAATTTATAAAACATGTATTGTAAATTGATTTAGAGCAAACAAACTTGACCAACTTAGAGTGCGGTTGTAAACTCAAAGCCTGAAAAGAATGTAAAACTGTAATTAATTTTCTTTTCGTCACTGTGCCAACACCAACCACCACCAACGTATTGTTAATATATAGTTAACCAATATGGAGTTGAATTTAATTAAAAATGAAAATTGAATAAAATACAAACGAAAGAAAAATATAAAAAACCAAAAAACCAAAAAAAAAAGTGGCCATTTTCATTTCTCACACACACACTTGTGAGAATCCAAAGTTCAACCCTCGCGACCGACCGACCAATCCCCATCAAGCTGTGCAGACTTTGCACTTTTTACAGACAAGCCATTACAGTGGAAAAAAAAATGGCAGCAACTCAAGCTGAAAATTAATAAAAAGTCAAACACAATCATTGCCATTAATCAATATACATTTATTGAACATTAACAATTTCTACAATTTCTACATAATACGACATAATAATTTATAATAAAATAATGAGCGAGAAACTGCAAATAAAATACAATTAAATTAAATACAATTAAATCAACTAATGTGTGCAACTATGTGTATATGCCCTTGTATACACATAGAATTGAACCTGAAATGAAATAAAATAAAATCAATCAAAAGAAAAGCAATCAAGTTGAATAAAAAACCTGGAAAAAAAAGAAGAAAAATCATCATTGCTGTACAAAATACAAAATAAAAAATTAAAAGTGACAAAATAAAAAGTGACAAAATGATAAACCAACATGGCAACAAAAATCAGGCAAATCCCTCTGCCAGAAAATCAAAATCAAAAACGCCAACGCCGACGCTTACGCCAACGCCGCCGCCATTTTCAACCCCTAAAACTGCGCCAAAATTGGCCAATTTGGCGCCAATGGCTCCAGCCAAAGAGGAGTTGAAAAGAATAAAGAGGAAGACACCATCGCCGCCATTATTCACTCAATACTCGTCGCCATTGCTGCCGCCAAATCAACCGCCAAAAATGCCAATCGATGTTGGCGCCAAAAATAACTTGCATAAATTTTTGGCGGCCAACGCCAACGGCAATGGCAATGGTGGCAACAACAACAACAATAAATGAAACAATAAATACAACAATAAATGCAACAATACCAGCAACCAGCGTGATGAACGGCCAAGTGATGACATTATTGATGTGGTCACAATTTCCTTGACCACATCCTCTGCCACGTCGTCATCATCATCATCATCATCACCATCATCATCATCAAGGCACAATGTCTCGCCTGTGGTGTCGTCCTTTGGCATGGACTACATAGACTCCTTGCCGGAAGAGATGGATGCGGATGCAGCCACATCCAGTTCATCGACACCGACAACAATCAGGCCAATAATGCCTGATTGGCATCCTTCGCCAATAATGCCATGCGAGCAGCAGCAACAACAGCAGCAACAGCCTGTCATAACAGCAGCAGCAGCAGCAGCAGTTGTAGCACCAGCACCAGCAGCAGCACCACCTGCAAAGGAAAACAAAAAAGGTGAGCGACATTTTTCTAAAAATTATGCCCCTTTAAAATCAAATAAACGCAAGGCAGCCGTTAATGCTGGCCTCAAGCGTAAAAGTAAAATGCAACCAAAACAAGTCTCCAAGCGCCAACAGCATGCTGTCCCGTTTGGCAACTCACCTGAATCCCGGCAAGCATTCATCGAGATCCTAAAAACCCTTCGTGAGCCGATCGATCCGAGGATGTTTGAGACGGATTATGGTTTCGGTGACGACGATTCAGCTTATGATATGTCTGATCCGGACATAACAATTGATGATCTCAGCAGCTCCTCCTCCTCCTCCTCAAATGACTCATGGCTGAGTACGTCTGAGATTGAGGAAATTGTTGATGAATCAATGGATGCAGATACGGCTATACAAGCCACCAAAATAATGCCAGCTCCTGCAACGTTAGAAGCAACAAACAAAAACAACAACAACAACAATGCTGTAGCCACCACTGTTGCCCAAAAAGCCAGCAACAACAACAATAGCAGCAACAAAAACAACAGCAAGCAGGCATCAAATACTCCCAGCGGCCTAGAAAGTTTCTTTAGGCAACAAAACGAACTATGGGAAAAACAAAAGGAACAACAACAGCAGCAACAAAAATGGAATCTTGTGAAAAGCACCAAGATTCCTACACTATTTCTGCCTAAAGTGGATAAGATACAGCCAATACTGGATCGCCTCAATGGACTGGATGGTGTCGCAAATGGTTATACAACGAAATGCACACAAAACGGTGCAATTAGAGTACACTGTAAAACAATTGAGGTGTACAACAAAATATCGCAAGAACTCAATAATAACAATGCGGAGCTGCATACGCATCAAATGCGTAAAGATCGTGGTTTCCGTATTGTTATACGCCACTTGCACTCCACCACAGAGCCCAAGTGGATTCAGGAGCAGTTGATTGCTGACGGATTCCAACCAAGATTCATAAGGGTGATGAAGCATCGTTATACTGGTATACCGATGAACTTGTTTGAAGTTGAGCTCCAGCCGACGACTGATGGAACGAACGAAAAGATCCTTCAAATGGAACACATGGGTAGCCAGCATATTGTGGTTGAGAAAAAGAAGAGAATAATTGATCGGGTCCAATGTCATCGCTGCCAGGCATTTGGACATACAAAAAATTATTGCCGTCGTCAATTTGTTTGCCTCAAATGTGCTCAGCAACATGAGACAATAAAATGCACCAAGGCAAGGAACACACCAGCCAAGTGTGCAAATTGCCTTGGTGCACATATTGCCAGTTATAAAGGCTGCAAAATATTCAAACAAGAACAATCCAAATTGGCAATTAATAGAGATCGAGCCGAATTTGCTAATATCTTGCAAAAAGGACTCTCTCTTAATGGATTATTGCCAGCAAATACGCCAAGGAAACGCTTACATCAATAAAAACCAAAGCAACAGCAACAGCAAACACACCAGCCATCTACGCCGAAGCAGCAACAGCAGAAGCAGAAACAACAACAACAACAGCAGGAAAAATCAGCTAGTAAGCAGCCAAGGCAGCAGCAATAACAACAACAGCAAAAATCTGCTGTTAATAAAAAACAGCAACAGCCACAGCAGAAACATCAGAAGCAGCAACAGACGCCCATTAAGGGCAACAACAATAGCAGACCAAAGCAGCCGTCTTATAGCCAAGTCGCCAAGTCTGGCAACACTAGAACGCCGTATAAGCGCGAGTCATCCGGGCCAGCAAGCAGGCACTTGGAAAAATACCAGGATAAGCTTCGTCTGGAGCAGCAGCAACAACATCAGCAAAATCAGCAAATACAGCATCAGCAGCAACAAAAGCCAGATGACAGCCTCAGGCTGGCTTTACAGAAAAATACAGATGCCATCGCCCTTATGGGCAAAAGAATGGACTCAATTCTGAATACAATTCAACTTTTATTGTCCAACTCAAATTTGGGCAATATTTCTCAAAAACAGCAGTCCCAACAACGGCCAATTCCACTTGAGCCGATTGTTGAGTTTGCTCCATCTAATCCTAACGACATGTCCGTTGACAGTATTCTGGAGAATACTGTCACGAACAACACTTCAATAGCCAATGATCGCAACAATGAATAAATACACTAACAGTAAACACACTAATAAATACAATAGCCCAAATGCACCCAATACTGCCTATGCTGCTGATAATCAATCAATAGCAGCAGAAACAGCATTAGAATCCAGGGACACTCACTTGACCAACATCAGCAGCAGCAACAACACCAAGAAGAATATCAATACATTGGAAACTGCCGCCAAACATGTCGTTCAACAAGTCGATTCCGATACTTGGGACATCAATACTGAAGATATCTGGAAAATCGAATATTTCACGTGTAGCTGCCAATCGAGATCGATTTGGACGCCACTGGCGCACGAAAAGCATTTCCACATGCATCTTGTAAACAGTAAAACATCGCCAACCAGTCTGCAATCGCAGGCAAAAACGCATCAGTTACAGCAACAGCAACAAGAACAGCATTATTGGCCAGAAAATTGGCCAGAATTATGGTATGAGCACCAGAAACAACAAAACTTCGATGGGCGGCAGAAAATCTTCAATTTCTTCAATTTCAATTACAATGATGATATCCAGTGTGAGGCCAACACGTCCACATCCATCAATCTGCAGTTGAGACAAAGCGTTCCTCAACAACAGCAGCAGCATGGGTCCAGACGTCCAGACATAAATAAAAAAGAAAACGCACAAAATCAGCCAAAACAAATAACACAAACAATAGAACAAAACTCTACAGCAAAAAAACTCACCAGAAAGAATCTAGAATCCACTCAGCATGGAATCAGGCAAAAACAGCAGCGAATTCTGCATAAATCCACAAATTATCAACAAGAACTGGCCAACACGCAGCTGGCATACATTGAGTACGAGCATGGACTGCTATCCTGCCAATCCCGTGGCAAATTGGTAGACGAGCAGCACCATCTCGTATTAATGTCCAGCGAGCAGCACAAAATCCATTCAAATACGGCAAATCCACTTTTGAGCTGCTATGCAGCTCCAAAAATCCATATCACATCAAAATGTTGCATGCAACAGTGGCTACGCGACTGGCAAAACCATGAGGAGGAATCTCAGCAGCTTTGGAGACATCAAACACATGTAGAAACGTATTCCAGTGGCAGGAATACGGCATCACAGGAACGAATATCCAGCGATGAAATTTCTAATTGCCAGATGTTTTCTGCTCCGTCCAGGGAACAGGAAAACTGGAAACCTGCATTGGGCAAGCTACTTGGCAGCTGCCTTAATCGTCCCGGACCAAAAGATCATCAATCCATTGTCATTTCCGGCGTCCAGGCAAATCCTTGGCAGCAGCTGAAAAATACAAAAAACATTGAATCAATTACAAAATATAAAATAAATAAAAAGGCTGAAAATAATAATAATAAGAAACAACAACATGGCTGCCAACTACAGGAGGAGGAGAATCTGCATCAACGATGGACCAGACGTTCACCAAATCCTGAAAGCCACAGCAGTGGCAGCAACTCATCACCGCAGGAGTGGTACACAGGCGTCATTTTTCCCAATTGCCAGATGCTTGCTGCCCGGCCAATAAGGCAGCAAAACTGGCAAAAGGCAATTGGCAAACAATATGGCAGCTTCCAATCCAATGGCAATTGCGCAATCCTGGCAAGATCATGGCGGCACCTGCAAATTATAAAAATTTTATTATTGAAATGTATTAATATAAATTTTTCAAGTATTTGCAGGCTTGCATCTTACCTGCCTCCACAATTAAAAATACAGATCCGGCAACTCCAGCAGCTTGTGGCAGCATTGGTGGTAGTGGCATGCTACAATGTGGCAACCACATGTTGCATGCGGCAATGCCAGACGCGGCGTCTCCACGGCAGCGCTCAATCTCGCTCAATTATGGGCAATATGTTGACATCTTATCCACAACATACGACATGCTGGAGCAAGTGGCGGCTCCAGCGTTGGCGGCAGTATGTGGATAATCCCTCGAAGCAGCTCCTGGACGCACTAATGCATCCACATGTCCATCTACATGGCACCTATGAAGGCGTCCACTCGTGGCAGGCCTCCTATCGGCATTTGGCCAACTGGCAGAGACAGCGGCGAGGGAGTTCACCACATCAGCAGCAGCAGCAGCATAGGCACGACATAGCCATCAATGAAAAAGAAAAGGCACAAAATCAGCCAAAACAAATAAAACAAACAATGGAAGAAAACACTACAGAGAATAAACTCACCACAAAGCACACAGATTCGTTCTGGTCAGACTGGCTGCAGCGGCGAGACCAAGCGTCCATCCAGCGTCGACAAAAAGAGCAGCAAATTTGGCACAAATCCATCAATTGCCAGAATAGTGGCATCACTGGCCCATGGCAGGCAGGACAACAAAACTTGGCCATAACGAAGCTTACACATCCTGTTAACAAGCATGGACTGCAATCTTGCCAATCCTGTGGCAACTTGGCAAACGAGCAGTACCAGCTTGTAACGATGTCCAGTGAGCTGCAGAAAACCCGATCCAAAACGGCAAATCCAAATATCCACGCGGCAACAAAATGTTGCATGCAACAGCGCCAACGTGACTGGCAGATCATCGAGAAGGAATCCCAGCAACTATGGTGGCATCCAACAACTCCAAAATCCTGCTCCAGTGGCAGAAACATGGCATTGAAAAAACGGCCGTCAAATGGCGTTTTTCACAATTGCCATATGAGTGCTGCTCCGTCCATGGAACAGGAAAATTGGTCAAATCCACCAGACAACTTAGTTGGCAGCATCCTCAACTGGCGTGAACCACAAAATCGACGATTCATTGGCAAATCCGGAGTCCAGGCCAATCCTTGGCAGCACCTGCAATATACAAATAACATGCAAATAAATACAAAATATAAAATGTATAAAAATGCTGAAAATAAAAATAACACAACACAAAACAAACAACACGGCTGGCAAATACAGGAGGAGCATCTGCATCAACCATGGAGACGCTCGCCACCTCCAAAAAGCCACACCAGTGGCAGCAAATCTTCATCGCAGCAGCGGTACACAGGCGGCGTTTTCTCCAATTGCCAGATGTTTGCTGCCCGGCCAATAAGGCAGCAACACTGCCAAAAGGCATCTGGCGAGCAGCATAGCAGCTTTCTCATCTGTCCTGAGCCACAAAATTGCCGATCAACTGGCATTTATGGCATCCCGGCAACATCATGGCGGCACCTGCAAAATATAAATATAAAAATTTTATTAAAAAAATGTATTAAAATACACTTTTTGAGTATTTGCAGGTACACAACTTACTTGCATCCATCACTCAAAAAGCAGATCCGGCAACTCCCGAAGCTTGTGGCAACATTGGCGGCGGCGGCTTGCCACCTTGCTGCAATTGCAATTACTTGTTGCATGTGGCAGCGACAGACAACGCGGCGTCATTTTGGCGCAACACAATTCCGTTCAGAACTGGATAACATGGCGGCAACTTATCCACAACATACCGCATACTGGGGCAATTGGCGGCTCCAGCGGTGGCGGCAGTTTGTGGATAAACTCCTGAGGCAGCTCCTGGATGCAACATCGCATCCATATGGCCATCATGATGGCAACGACGAAGGCGTCTACTTGCGGCGGGCCTCCTATTGGCATGCAGCCAACTGGCAAAAACAGCGGCGAGGGCGTCCACTCCAACAGCAGATGCAGCAGCGGCAAATCCATCTAAATCATCCCAGCGAAAAAATTTGCCGTCTTTATGGCACCAGTGATGTCTGGAACAATCCTACGAGTCACCTGGAAATCAGTGAGAAAATTTTAAAATTTTTACACTACATATTTTTGTATATTTGCAGGCAAATTTGCCCGCAAATAGCAACTATGGGCAAAACAAAGAAAATTCTTGAGCTGAGCCCCATCTTGTCCACCATGGGTCCACTTATCCCGTCAAGAATCCAGCAGCAGCCGCAGCAGCAGCAGATTCGTCTTGATCAACAGCCTGGCACAACTGGTGCCGATGCGGCCAATTCTGGTCACTGTGGCCGCCTTCAGCAGCAGCAGCAGCAGTCCACAATGCCTTGTCGCCGCCCTCATGGCACTGAGGAGGCATGGCAGCATTTCACTGGCACACGGCGGCTCCATCTCCATCAAAATCACGAACGTGCGTCTGTGAATCCATCCAACGGCACCTGCTGCCCCTCCTGGGCAACAAGTAGTCGTACACAACACAACATACAGCTGGGCGAGCGACGTCGACGCCGGCAGCAACAGCGGCCTTATTGGCCATTCTGGCCAATTTGGCAAGCAACTCCGTGGCCACGGCGGCGGTCCCAGGTGTATATGGGTGCACCTGCAGTACTGCTGCTGCTGGCCACATCACACCTGATGCTCATTTCGGGCGTCTCCAATCCATATTCGGCATCCTTGCCGCCTTTGCCTTGGCCTGGGCAAAGGCAGCAGCAAATTCAGCAACAACAGAGAAGAAGAAGAGTTGCAGCGACAGCAGCGCTGGACTGCAACAAACTGGCGTCCATCCCACGGCGACTGGCAACGGCAGGTCCACAGGAAGGCTGTACGGACGAGGAGACACCAAGATTAGTATCTCTGATAGCGATTATTATGTATATTTCACTTACATACTTACCTTTCAATTAATCGTGCAGTCACTGTAGGCCCCATACAAAACAGCTGATTGATGTCTCTGAAAAATAATTTAAATTAGTCACTTTGTATTAGTATTTGTCACAAATATGTAATACTTACCAAGTCTTGACCCTTTAATGAATACTTACCTTGTTATTCTGCCATTCATACCTGAAAAGAAAAGAAAAAATCACATTAAAACTTTGTTTATTGTGTGCCATCTGCAGATTGCATAACTCAAATTGCCAACATTTTGCTTGTCTCTTTACCTGATTATGTAATCCCATGTCCACATTCAATGCATGTATTGATGCAGTCTCCCTGTAATTATGTACCTGTAAATAGCCAGTAATTAATATTTATATAAAAAATTATTGATAATGAACACTCCTTTAAATATGCGAGGAAAAATAATGAAGATAAATATGTACTCACCCCCAAAAATATGTACAAGTTGGATGCACATACACACACAAACACACACATGTTCACGACGATACTCTGATATCGATGCCCCGGCTGTTAACCTTAACAGTCGGGGAGGCCACCACAAAACCAAGACTGTTAATGCTACTAAGACTGTTAATGTTAAATTTTAACATTATCCAGAAAATGTCCCGCTGTTTTGAACTGACGTATGCGCCAACAACAAAATAACGATCCAAGTTAGCCGACTTGGGGTCGTTGTTCGTTGACTGTACGTTCGTTGCCCTTGCGAACACAGAACATCGCAAATCGCAATTGAGTCGGCCGAGCGGTGCGGACGTGATTTGTTCTTCGATCGCGAGCAACTTGAAACTTTTGTTATGAACTGCATTTTTTTGTCATTGGGCCGCCGACTAGCTCATCGGACTCTCCTCGGGTGTAGGTCCCAACCCTGGCCCGCAGTCCATAACGGATACCGATATTTTATCGATACATCGAACAGCTGCAATTCTACTGACACTAACAGCACTAACACAACCAAAACGAAAACAGACGAAAACAAACGCGCAATTACTGCGACAAATAACTGCAGCAACGAAAAAATCAAATCAACAGGTAAGTACTATACAGAATAATGAACACGACAACTATTATTGATCTCTCTCTTCTCCAAACAGGATCCATTTGGGTGGACCCAGGCGTACCCACCCTGCCTGAGGCGGAACTGCTCATCGCCTCCCTGATGCTGGCCAGTCGGCCAGATTGGCCAATCTCAGCCTGCGTCGGCTGTCATGTTTCCCCTCCCCCTTTTACACAAAAGAGTTAGCCGGGCATTATTTCGGATTCAGGTAAGTATAATTCTTTGAGTTTTGACTTATTTTAACAATATTTATATTACTATTACATTTGCATTTCTTTGCAGGTATTTCAATAAACAAAAATCAACAGGAAAATCAACAACAAAAGAACAGATGAGGAACACTGGATTACTCAACAATTACACCGCGTATGGTGCTGAACAACGCCGGCTGCATACGAAGACGCCGTGGGAAAAAGTTAATTGTATAAATATAAAGTATATGTATATATATAATGTATATTGTGGGTAAGTGTGTGTTTATATATATATGGATATGTATGTTTTTGTGTATAATGTATAATCTTAACGCTACCTTGCCTGCCTAAAAGAGCTCTTTTTGGGTGGGTAAGGGGCGAGATATTCGTAGAGTAGTTTTTTTGTGTTTTTATATGTACGTATGTACGTATATATATACAGTCGAAACTTCCCTAACTCGAATCACATCATTATCCACAGAAACAAGTTCGATGTTAGAGGAAACTTCGAGTTAGAGGAACTTTTTTGTTTTTAGATTTTTTAATTGAAACTACAATTTCATTCATTCATAAATACATTTCAAAATGCAAACTTTTCTTGCTATTTTCAACAAAAAAAATTCCAGTTTTAGCTATCGATATTCTCAAAAATAGGTTTTATCGTTCTTTTGCTGCATCCAGAAGACGTTCCCGATTCAAAGACATAATTAATTTTTTCCATTTTTTAATATAATGGAAACTGGTCCACTTTTCAATTTCTTAACAAATAAGTTTAAAAATTTCTTAAAGAGATACAAATTTGAATACACGTGCTGTTGTCATGATAAATATTATTGAGCTGATGCGCTGACAGAGAAGTACGTTACGAACATCTTTCCCAAAGCAATTTCACAAGCTTAAGTAATTTTTGATGCAATATTTTAACATATTACATCACCATATGTTAATGTACATCAATATTACATATCCAAACGATCCGTTAACAAAAGCTTAAAGCAGAAAAGAAAAAAAATTCACACTTTATTGGAGATTTTCCCGAAAAATTCGACTTACAGAAGTACGGGCCAATATTTTTGTTCGAGTTAGGGAGAAATTCGAGTTAGGGAAGTTCGAGTTAGGGAAGTAGAATTGTATGGAATTTGCCTAGTAAACGCTATTGCCACTCGATTTTGTTCGAGTTAGAGAAACTTCGAGTTAGGGAAGTTCGAGTTAGGGAAGTTCGACTGTATATATATTCTTTGGGTATTATTTTTACATGTATCGTATCTTTGTGTCTATTGTTTAAGTGTTCCTAAATTGTTATTTGTCTAATACATTAATTTATTTTTTTACTTTACTTTAATTTTACTTTATAAATTTACTTTATTATTTTTTTTACTTTTATATTGTCTAAATTTTAAGTTTTAATTTTAAACATATTTTTTTATAATTTCTAAATTTTAAGTATAATTTTCTTTTGTATAATTTTGGTTTTTATATCTGATTTTGTGACATTATTATTTTCATAATTTTTGTATTTTACTTTTATACATTTTAATTTGTAGTCACGTTTTTATTTCAAAATAAACATAAACGAGAAAGAAATGTTAACTTGATTGTTCTTTTTGTTCTCCTGGCCGAATGTAGGAGTCGATCTGCTCTTTTGATTCTCAACAGGAAAACATTTGACGAGCCACTGACAAGTGGCGGGCGAATTGGAGCGGACTCACTTGAGGAATATGCGGAGATTCTGCTGATGCCTGAAGAAGGCGAACTGCACTGTGGCTGCTGATCTCAGTGCTCGCCGTCACTGGACAATTGCTGCTGGTAATGGCTGGATAAAACAGCCCCTTCAAACGCCCTCGATATTGTTGCAGAGCTTGGTGCACACCGGCACTCGTCAGTGCTGTGGCTGTTGGCTTCCCAATCTGTTGCCGCCTGACGTGCTCGCCGGCACTTGCCCAGGCTGAGTCTCTGTTGCGGCTGAATGAACGCTGTTGCTGCTGCCAACACTGCGTGAACTGCGGCGGATTGAGTGGAACTCCTCGAGTGGAACTCTCACGGCACAAACTCAGGGAAAAAGCGATGAAAAAAATTGCGATTTGCTCGACAAGGTTATGTCAACTTGACAGCCTTGGAGACATACATCCGACCTCGACCAATATAAAATCCAGACTCCCTTCTGCAGCAGCAACGTGGGTGCAAAATCACTCATTGCAATTTGCAATCCACAGTTGCTGCTGCCGAAGTGCATTTGCACTCAATTCGAGTCGGTGGTCAGGGGCATGAGGGGCATAATGTATCATTCGTCTCGCTCAGCATGCAGCAGCTATCCCGTTCTCTCATCGGAGTTGCCACCCCGATGACAAAACACTATCGATACTGCGACTATCGACCCCCCCCCCCTAGAGTTTTGCCGCGCTGACGCAAACGATAAATCTCAATTTGTAACAACACCCCCCCCCTAGATCGTTTGCGCTCAGCCGCATCCTGTCCAGCGCCCAACGTAGGCCACACCCACGACTAATACCTACTCTACAATCCGATGGAAACATAGGATCCGACACCACCAGCGCCCACCGAAGGTAAGCAAATCCCTCTATGAACGTAGATCCTTAGCATGGAATACTCCCAATGCTCTTCCTTGCAGATCCTCCAACTCATATGCATTGTCGCCTACAGCTCTGACGACGCGGCTCTTCAGGAACTTCCTGGCAAACTTGGCGTTGAAGGCTTTGCCAAAGTTGCTTAGCGCAAAGTTTCGTCTCCATACTTCCTGACCCGGCACTAGATGGAACTGCCTTGCGCGTTGGTCATACCGTTGGCGGCTTCGTTCGTAAGCGGCATGGAGATGCTGCTTCACTTGTCCTCGGATTACCTCAAGTCTGTCTTTCGCATCCAGATCCGAGATGTCATGGTCAGAGAGTGACCTCAATTTTCTGGCCAGCTTGTAGGAGGATCCGTTCAAATACATGTGTTGGCCAAACACAGCAAAGAACGGAGTCACTCCCGTGGCCGTATGCACTGCGTTCCGTATTGACACCTCCACCTCGGGTAAGTACGCATCCCATTCTCTGTGATTCTGCTCTAAATACGTTCTTATCGCAGATAGCACGCATCTGTTCACTCGTTCGGCGGCGTTGCTCTGAGGTGAATACACGGGCGTTCGCAAATGGGTTATTCCAAAGGCTTTGATCATCGCCTCAAAACTTTTGGAGATAAACTGCCGCCCGTTATCCGAGTGTATCACCTCAGGCACGCCAAACTTGAAGAAGACTTCGTGGACAAGGAAATTGACCACGTCTGCAGCAGAAGCTTCTTTCATCGCCTTCAAAAATGTGAATTTGGAGAAGTGATCCACGACGATAAAGATCCAGGCGTGTCCACGTTTGGATCGCGGATACTTTCCCAGAAAATCAATATAAATCTTCTGGAATGGTCTGTCAGTGAGTACCTCCTTTCCGATGCCTACTTGCATTGTATAATTCTGTGCTTTGGTCTCCTTACAGATTTCGCATTTACGCACGTAATCGCGGACTTGTATCACCATACCAGGCCAGTAGAACTGCCTGCGTAGCGCGTGTAAAGTCTTCCCCATGCCTCCATGTGCAGCTGTCTCTTCGGTGTGTGCTCTCTGAATGAGCCCTGCTGTCAGCGATTCCGGAATCCACAACTTCCAGCTCGTGCCCTCCACTTCGTCCTCCAGTGCTTCGTGTGTCATCCTCTTGAACAGCATCCCGTTCTGGACTTTCAGGTCGGGCAGTCGCTGCTCCTGACTCATCACCTCCTGGACGAGTTCTTGGTAATCCGGCGACTCGAACTCCAGCGTCTCGAAACCAAGCAGATCCTCCGGTGTCATCTCCACTTCTTCCACGCTCCTGGATAACGTGTCTGCCACCACGTTATCGGCGCCTTTCTTGTAGCGCATCGAGAACGGAAAAGCCTGTAACTCCAGTGACCACCTCGCTAGTCTGCCACTTAAGTCTTTGAGACTCATGAGCCACTGTAAGCTGGCGTGATCCGTGATCACAGTAAACGGCATCATCTCGACGTACGGGCGGAATCGATGGATTGCGAGCTTCGCGGCTAGGCACTCCTTCTCCGTCACCGTATAGTTGATCTGATGCTTGTTCAACTTGGCTGAGAAAAACGCGATCGGCCTCTCCTGCTGCTCGTCATCTAACTGGAACAGTACTGCTCCTACTCCAAAATGAGAAGCATCGCACTGGATGAAAAAGGGCTTCTTAAAGTCTGCATGCACCAAAACCGGAGCCGTGGTAAGTGCTGATTTCAGTCGCTCTACAGCGTCTACTGCTTCCTCGCTCAATTGGAATTTTCCGGCCTTCTTTTTCAGAGCGTCAGTGAGTGGAACGGAGATTTCCGCGAAATTCTTGATAAATCGGCGATACCATCCCGCGGTGCCCAGAAAACTCCTCAGCTCCTTGACATTTCTCGGAGTTGGGATGTTCTTAATCGCCTCGACTCTGCCTGGATCCATCCTCAATGTGCCGCCGCCGATGATGTATCCCAGGTAGTTCAGAGTACGGAAGCAAAATTTGGATTTTGCCATTCCAATCGTGAGATTTGCCTTTCTCAAACACTCTGCAACTAACCTGAGATACTTCATGTGCGTTGGGAAATCTGCAGAAATAATTAAAAGGTCGTCCAGATAGACGAAGACGTTCGATCTTAGCGTCGTCGGGATTACCTTATCCATGAGACGGCATAGTTGTTGTGCCGCATTGCAGAGACCGAATGGCATATGTCGGAACTGGTACAGCGGCCTCCCTGGAACTGTAAACGCGGTATAGGCCCTGCTCTTCTCCTCCAGCTCGATCTGCCAAAACGCAAACTTGAGGTCGACGCTCGAGATGAAGTGCGTCTCGTCGATTCTGGACAAGATGCCTTCGATGCATGGCAGCGGGTAAGCATCCTTCACGGTAACGCTATTTAATTTGCGGGCGTCTAAACAAAATCTATTTTTCCCAGGACGCATGACAACTGTAGTTCTGTTGCTCCAGGGACTGTCGCTCTCTTCAATAATGCCCAGCTGCAACATCTTATCCACTTCAGCCCAAACGATCTCCTGCTTGGCCGGCGACAGAGGATAATGTCGGTCCTTCACGGGTTCGGTTCCTTCAATCAGCTGTATCCGATGCTGTAGCAGGTGAGTCTTGCCTAAACCGTCCTTCTCGAACTGGAGAAATTCGCGTTTTACGGCTTCTAATTGAGTCACCTGCCTCTCTTCCAGGTCCCACATCTCCGGATCAGACGCGACATCGTCCTCGTCCCGGTAATACGATACGTCCGTATTCGCAACTGTCGCCTCAGCAACATCTGATCTGCCTCGTGAATTGTGGAGCTCCAAGCACATCAGGAGCAATCTCAAACGCCTCCAGAAGTCAATCCCGAGATACAACTCCTGTTGCAGGTCAGGACACATATAAAATACAATATCCTCTACTCTATCCTTGTATTTTACAGGCAGCACGACTCGTCCCAAAATTGGACGACTTGCTCCGGCCGCTGTCCTCACCATCGATGCGTACGGCTGCACTGGCCATTCGAGCTCCTCGACCAACTCCCGGCATCCTCGTCCCAGCAAACTCACGGACGCTCCCGTGTCCAGCAGTCCTTTTGACTTGCGCCCTGCTACTTCGACATCTGCGAATACACGTGGATCCGTGTTGTCGTCCCGCTGGACTGCTTCAATGACCTGTCGCCTCGTTAACCTGCGTCGACGAAAGCGTGCACGCGTTTTCAGGATGCGTCGAGTGGCCAGTGTCATTCCCTTCAAGTTGTCGCTCACCAAAAATCCTGTTACGGGCCGACATGTATGCTCGAACGCGTTCTTCGTACGGTAGTCCTCGTAGTGTATTCCCTTTGACGATTCTTATTTCCTTGCTCTTATCCTGATCCTTATCCTTACTGTTATCCTTATATTCATATTTATTCTTATTTTTATTCGTATCCATGTAATTGCTTATTTCAGTATTATTTATTCCTTTTTTAATTGTTCCATTTAATTCAGACTCGGCGATTGGATAATTCTGCTGCTCTACATCCTGTTGTTCTTCCCGTCCTTCCTTTCCGCGGTAACATTTCCCGAGCGCGCTTGTCCCGCTCGCACCGCGCTCATCCTGGCGTTTCCCGGACAGCCTTCGCACTGGGGACTGAAGGTATCTGGCTTGCCGCAAAGGTAGCAGAAGATCTTTCGCTCCTTGGACAGGCAGTCTCGCCAAACGTGGTCGAACTGGCCACAGTTCCAGCAAACCAGCCTCGTCTTCATTGACGCCTCCTCCAAGTCCTCGGGTGGCGGCTCTGCTTCACCAGGTGGGAGCTCAATCTCGTGGACTGACGGCTTGACTCCCTGCGAATATCGTGTCGGCTGCGCGAACCCAGAGCGCGTCCTGCGCCTGGCATTCCGCTCTACCTCGATGCATTCCTGACGCAGCTCGTCCACGGTAATGATATCCATCGCGTATACATATTTTGCCAAGCTTTCCTTTAACCCTCGCTTTATAATTTTAACCAGCTCCCGATCCCTGAGCGGCTTCTGGAAGCGGGAAGCGAGTTGACGCATGTGATGTATGTAATCATCCACTCCTTCGCTGGCTTGTTGTTCCCGCTGCAGCAATTCCTGCATCAGGTCGTGCTCCGTCTGGTAGCCGCGGAAACGATCCAGCAGCGCCTGGCGGAGATGCGACCAAGTGCCGATTCTGGAGTGCCGCACGTGCATCCAATACCATTCTCTGGCCCGACCGGCCAACAGAATGTGGAATCCTTGTAGGATTTCCCTCCACGCGCATCGATACTGCCTCTGCAGGAACTCCACTCGGAATATAAAATCCTCGACCGAGTGCATCGAGTCCTCGCCGTCGAACTTTACGTTCCATCGCTCCAGTTTGAGGTAAGTCCGGTCACGAGTATTGTAATTTCCGTGTTCATAATCTTGTCTCTCGTTTAGACGCGGACTCCTGTCGGGCGGATTCCTCCAGTTGGCGGCTCGAGGCCGCTCGTAACCCGGACTGCTCGATTCTGGCTCCTGAAACGGATTCGGTCGCCTTGGCACTGACGGCAGGCGGACGACTTCCTTGCGGCGGTACTTCTCCTCGCTTCGGCCCGGCTCCCGTGCTCGGAGCTGGTCCTGGCGGATGTGGACGCGTTGTGGCGGAGGCTTCGCTCCTCGAGCCACCTACTTGCGGACGGTTGGCATTGATTTGCTTCATCATATCCAAGAAGCCATTGCGGATGACATTCTGGAGCTGATCGTCGATGCCTGCCAGCTGAGACGAGCGATATGTCTCATAAGCCTGTGCCACTGCAACGTTTATCGCCGATGTGAGAACGGAATCCGGATTCCTCGGGAACTGAAGATCAGGCTGCGTGGGATTCTGCATAGCCGCCTCCTTGTTAAACGCCATCAGCTCCTCGTTCGGCGGAGGATTCCTATCCGCAAACCCGCGGAAATTCATTGGAGTCCTCTGCAAGCCCCCGGACGGACGTGGTGGCGCCGGACCCGCTGCTCCTTCGGTTTCCCAATCTGTCTCATCCGGCATGGTCAACAAAACTAATCGCCCTCACAAAATGTAATATAATAAATAAACACAAAAATAAATAGAAAAACTAACAAATAAATAAATACTGCCTAAAACTACAAAACCTAGCAAATAATTAAATAAATAATACAAAAAGAAAACGAAAAGAAAATATAACTAACACCTATTGTACAAATCCTGCCGAGAAACAAAAAAAAACAATAAGTAAATAAATAAATTTTAACAAAAACTAACTCACAAATATATATTTCTTTTCTATTTAACAAAAAGGGGAGAGAAAACAAATCCTGACACAGACTAACCAACATTTTACTACGCACAATTTGGAGAAACAAAGGACAAACATTTAAGCACTCGTGAGATGCACTATTCCTCACTTGAATGAGGAACGGCATCCCAGGAGCGCTAATTGAAGTCTATTCGGCTTCTGTCTCACTTCTGGTCGCAATCGGGACGTGCTGTGGGGCAGGTGCGGCGCAGGTACAATCCAATATTGCCCTGGGTCACCTGTCACCAATGCTCTACAACAACAAAGGTCAGCACGCACCCGATGCAAACACAGAAGGAGACAGAACGAATAGTATCGAACAAAGAAAAATAAATAATTAAATAACAAACAGAAAACAAACAACCTAACCTAATATCACAAAATATCACAGGAAAATTTCTTAATGGCTATGACAGCCAGTCGCGGACAATCTGCCCAATGCAGACGTGTCGACTGCTGCCCCTTGCCACCTCGAACACTCCTCCCGTGCTTCCCGAAATATTAAGCCGGCCTATGGTTTCCTCGCACTCCGGAATTACGCTGCACACTGCGCGATTGTGGGCCACCTAAAGTGCCACACAAGACTTCAGGTGAGCGAATCCCGGAGACGAGGAAATTTGCAAAAACTATCGACGAAATATCTATTTTATTTTTTTAAATTCGCAAATGGCTTTTCAGCCACCTGTTCATTTAAATTGGGCGCCAATCTGTTATGAACTGCATTTTTTGTCATTGGGCCGCCGACTAGCTCATCGGAACTCTCCTCGGGTGTAGGTCCCAACCCTGGCCCGCAGTCCATAACGGATACCGATACTTTATCGATAATATCGAACAGCTGCAACTTTACAGATACTAACATCACTAACACAACCAAAACGAAAACAGACGAAACAAACGCGCAATTACTGCACACAAATAAACTGCAGCAACGAAAAAATCAAATCAACAGGTAAGTACTATACAGAATAATGAACACGACAACTACTATTGATCCTCTTCTCTTCTCCAAACAGGATCCATTTGGGTGGACCCAGGCGTACCCACCCTGCCTGAGGCGGAACTGCTCATCGCCTCCCTGATGCTGGCCAGTCGGCCAGATTGGCCAATCTCAGCCTGCGTCGGCTGTCATGTTTCCCCTCCCCCTTTTACACAAAAGAAGTTAGCCGGGCATTATTTCGGATTTCAGGTAAGTATAATTCTTTGAGTTTTGACTAATTTTAACAATATTTATATTATTATTACATTTGCATTTCTTTGCAGGTATTTCAATAAACAAATAAAGGCGACAATGGAAAATCAAAACAACAAAAGAAACAGCTGAGGAACACTGGATTACACAATCAATTGCACCGCATATGGTGCTGAACAACGCCCGCTAGCGTTACGGAGACGCCGTGGGAAAAAGTTAATTGTATAAATATAAAGTATATGTATATATATATATGTATCATATGTGGGTATTAGTGTGTGTTTATATATATATGGATATGTATGTTTTTGTGTATAATGTATAATCTTAACGCTACCTTGCCTGCCTAAAAGAGCTCTTTTTGGGTGGGTAAGGGGCGATATATATCGTAGAGTAGTTGTTTTGTGTTTTTATATGTACGTATGTACGTATATATATATATATTCTTTGGGTATTATTTTGTACATGTATCGTATCTTATAGTGTCTATTGATTTAAGTGTTCCTAAATCTGTTATCTTGTCTAATACATTAATTTATTTTTTTACTTTACTTTAATTTTACTTTATAAATTTACTTTATTATTTTTTTTACTTTTATATTGTCTAAATTTTAAGTTTTAATTTTAAACATATTTTTTTATAATTTCTAAATTTTAAGTATAATTTTCTTTTGTATAATTTTGGTTTTTATAGTCTGATTTTGTGACATTATTATTTTCATAATTTTTGTATTTTACTTTTATACATTTTTAATTTGTAGTCACGTTTTTATTTTCAAAATAAACATAAACGAGAAAGAAATGTTAACTTGGATTGTTCTTTTTGTTCTTCCTGGCCGAATGTAGGGGTCGATCTGCTCTTTTGATTCTCAACAGGAAAACATATTGACGAGCCACTGACAAGTGGCGGGCGAATTGGAGCGGACTCACTTGAGGAATATGCGGAGATGCTGCTGATGCCTGAAGAAGGCGAACTGCACTGTGGCTGCTGATCTCAGTGCTCGCCGGCACTGGACAATTGCTGCTGGTAATGGCTGGATAAAACAGCCCCTTCAAACGCCCTCGATATTGCTGCAGAGCTTGGTGCACACCGGCACTCGTCAGTGCTGTGGCTGTTGGCTTCCCAATCTGTTGCCGCCTGACGTGCTCGCCGGCACTTGCCCAGGCTGAGTCTCTGTTGCGGCTGAATGAACGCTGTTGCTGCTGCCAACACTGCGTGAACTGCGGCGGATTGAGTGGAACTCCTCGAGTGGAACTCTCACGGCACAAACTCAGGGAAAAAGCGATGAAAAAAATTGCGATTTGCTCGACAAGGTTATGTCAACTTGACAGCCTTGGAGACATACATCCGACCTCGATCAATATAAAATCCAGACTCCCTTCTGCAGCAGCAACGTGGGTGCAAAATCACTCATTGCAATTTGCAATCCACAGTTGCTGCTGCCGAAGTGCATTTGCACTCAATTCGAGTCGGTGGTCAGGGGCATGAGGGGCATAGATGCATCATGTCGTCTCGCTCAGCATGCAGCAGCTATCCTGTTCTCTCATCGGAGTTGCCACCCCCCGATGACAAAACGACTATCGATACTCGCGACTATCGACCCCCCCCCCTAGAGTTTTGCCGCGCTGACGCAAACGATAAATCTCAATTTGTAACACTTTAAACAGAAACTGAAACTTAAACAAGCAAATTAATTTAAAAATTATAAAAGACATAAAAGACTCTTTGCGTGTGTGTACGTGCGTCTGAATTTAATTTATAAAACATGTATTGTAAATTGATTTAGAGCAAACAAACTTGACCAACTTAGAGTGCGGTTGTAAACTCAAAGCCTGAAAAGAATGTAAAACTGTAATTAATTTTCTTTTCGTCACTGTGCCAACGCCAACCACCACCAACGTATTGTTAATATATAGTTAACCAATATGGAGTTGAATTTAATTAAAAATGAAAATTGAATAAAATACAAACGAAAGAAAAATATAAAAAACCAAAAAACCAAAAAAAAAAGTGGCCATTTTCATTTCTCACACACACACTTGTGAGAATCCAAAGTTCAACCCTCGCGACCGACCGACCAATCCCCATCAAGCTGTGCAGACTTTGCACTTTTTGCAGACAAGCCATTACAGTGGAAAAAAAAAATGGCAGCAACTCAAGCTGAAAATTAATAAAAAGTCAAACACAATCATTGCCATTAATCAATATACATTTATTGAACATTAACAATTTCTACAATTTCTACATAATACGACATAATAATTTATAATAAAATAATGAGCGAGAAACTGCAAATAAAATACAATTAAATTAAATACAATTAAATCAACTAATGTGTGCAACTATGTGTATATGCCCTTGTATACACATAGAATTGAACCTGAAATGAAATAAAATAAAATCAATCAAAAGAAAAGCAATGAATAAAAAACCTGGAAAAAAAAGAAGAAAAATCATCATTGCTGTGCACACTTAATGTCTTCGTGTTAAGTGTTTTTCTCTGTTGCTACATGCAAGTGTCCCCTTTCTGTCTTTTGTACCAATAAAATTCGACAAGTCCCCTCCCAGTGACTCTAAAACCATTGTACCATGTTTCTTCGCCTGTCCCTGCGTTTTCTTTATGTGTGTTCGTGAACTTTTTAACAACGACGACGATGACATACATAAATAAATGGGAAAAAAAACCAAATAAATAAATTAATCAAATAAATAAATTAAAAAATGTTATGACCGACAAAAAATTGAAAAAACTGAGAACAAATAAAATCTTTACCCAACTAAATCAAAAAACTATTAACGAAAAGTGAACAGTGACTGCAAAACTGTTTCACTCGATGCTAATAAAATTTGGGAAAGATTACAACAATATATATATAACAATATAAATATATATATATAACAATATAAATAAATATATATAAACAATACAAAAAAAAAATTAAAAGTGACAAAATAAAAAGTGACAAAATGATAAACCAACATGGCAACAAAAATCAGGCAAATCCCTCTGCCAGAAAATCAAAATCAAAAACGCCAACGCCGACGCTTACGCCAACGCCATTTTCAACCCCTAAAGCTGCGCCAAAAATGGAAAAAGAGGCGCCATCAAGGCACAACGTCTCGCCTGTGGTGTCGTCCTTTGGCATGGACTACATAGAGTCCTTGCCGGAAGAGATGGATGCGGATGCAGCCACATCCAGTTCATCAACGCCGACAACAATTAGAAATCCTTCGCCAATAATGCCATGCGAGCAGCAGCAGCAACAACAACAGCAACAGCCTGTCATATCAGCAGCAGCAGCAGCAGCAGCAGCAGCAGTTGTAGCAACAGCACCAGCACCAGCAGCACCACCACCTGCAAAGGAAAACAAAAAAGGTGAGCGACATTTTTCTAAAAATTATGCCCCTTTAAAATCAAATAAACGCAAGGCAGCCGTTAATGCTGGCCTCAAGCGTAAAAGTAAAATGCAACCAAAACAAGTCTCCAAGCGCCAACAGCATGCTGTCCCGTTTGGCAACTCACCTGAATCCCGGCAAGCATTCATCGAGATCCTAAAAACCCTTCGTGAGCCGATCGATCCGAGGATGTTTGAGACGGATTATGGTTTCGGTGACGACGATTCAGCTTATGATATATCTGATCCGGACATTTCAATCAATGATCTCAGCTGCTCCTCCTCCTCCTCGGATGACTCATGGCAGAGTACGTCCGAGATTGAGGAAATTGCTGATGCATCTTTAGATGCAGATACGGCTATACAAGCCACCCAAATAATGCCCGCTCCAGCAACGTTAGAAGCAACAAACAAAAACAACAACAACAACAACAATGCTCCAGCCACTACTGTTGCCCAAAAAGCCAGCAACAACAACAATAGCAGCAACAAAAACAACAGCAAGCAGGCATCAAATACTCCCAGCGGCCTAGAAAGTTTCTTTAGGCAACAAAACGAACTATGGGAAAAACAAAAGGAACAACAACAGCAGCAACAAAAATGGAATCTTGTGAAAAGCACCAAGATTCCTACACTATTTCTGCCTAAAGTGGATAAGATACAGCCAATACTGGATCGCCTTAATGGACTGGATGGTGTCGCAAATGGTTATACAACGAAATGCACACAAAACGGTGCAATTAGAGTACACTGTAAAACAATTGAGGTGTACAACAAAATATCGCAAGAACTCAATAATAACAATGCGGAGCTGCATACGCATCAAATGCGTAAAGATCGTGGTTTCCGTATTGTTATACGCCACTTGCACTCCACCACAGAGCCCAAGTGGATTCAGGAGCAGTTGATTGCTGACGGATTCCAACCAAGATTCATAAGGGTGATGAAGCATCGATATACTGGTATACCGATGAACTTGTTTGAAGTTGAGCTCCAGCCGACGACTGATGGAACGAACGAAAAGATCCTTCAAATGGAACACATGGGTAGCCAGCATATTGTGGTTGAGAAAAAGAAGAGAAAAGAAGAGAATAATCCGGTCCAATGTCATCGCTGCCAGGCATTTGAACATACAAAAAATTATTGCCGTCGTCAATTTGTTTGTCTTAAATGTGCTCAGCAACATGAGACAATAAAATTAACCAAGGCAAGGAACACACCAGCCAAGTGTGCAAATTGCCTTGGTGCACATATTGCCAGTTATAAAGGCTGCAAAATATTCAAACAAGAACAATCCAAATTGGCAATTAATAGAGATCGAGCCGAATTTGCTAATATCTTGCAAAAAGGACTCTCTCTTAATGGATTATTGCCAGCAAATA